>KE777783.1:21307-32135 GCA_000465285.1 Eidolon helvum
CAGTTAAGCTGAGAGATAAGCAATGTGAAAAAATAAGTTAATATACATTCATAGTACCCTTTAAAATGAACATCACTAAGAATGAACATTTTAATCCTGAATTATGTCATATATGTGAGCACTGTGTTAAGTAACTGAAAGACACAGAGACAATATGGTAGCACAGTGGGCTTCAGAGTCAGACAGACAGGAATTTGAGAACTGTTACTGTACCACACTGGGCAGCTACTGAATCTCTCTGAGCCTCAGTTTTCCTGAGCTGCACAATGGGAATAACTACTACCTTATAGAGTTGTTGTAAAGATTGAAAGAAATAATGCATGAAAACTACCTAGCACCGTTCTTGGCACATGGCTGATAATCTAAATAACTGTTAAGGAGAGAGGAATCTAAGGTGCACTTAGCAAATTCCAAACAAAAGCTTCCTATTTTCAACTGGACTACAGGAAAAATAAATATAAAACAAAATACATACATACATACACACATACATACACACATACATACGTACATACGTATGTACGTACTAGCTGAATTGGATCACGTTCCACAGAGAAAGAGTAGCTCTATCAGGTCTCCAAAAGACATATGCTACATTCCATTCACAATCCAAATACTAAAAACAATCATGAGGATGATGATACACTTTCTGCCACTGTACAAATCAGGAGGGCTGGCTCATCCTGCTTCCAGAATGTCTGTGGAGGGGTGAAGTGGGAGCTGATATGCTCTGAACAGCTAAGAAAAGAATCATGTGGAAGGAAGACTGTCTGAGAAGTGACATGGACAGACCACAGTAGTGGAAGGTGGGAGACATTCTACTCCTGGTGTTTTCTTCATGTGGTAAAGGGCTTTTTACTAGCACAGTATTCCCAGCTTTTCACCCCTTCATTAGTTGGTGACCTCCAGATAAGGACATGGGCATACACAGCCAATACCCTTGATATCCTTTACTTTCTTGAGATTGAACTGCCCACAGAAAGCCTATATTCTACTTGTTCACACGCCCAGTGTTTTAAAGATGCAGCTGTACTGCTCACAGATAAGCCACACTATCTAGCATCAGCTTTATCAATAGTGAGGTGATAGTCTGGTCTCTCATATATCTTGTTCCTTTGCTTTTTTCTCAATTTATTCAGAACTTGGGCAAAGAAGAAGGATGCTATTAATTAAACCTCCTAAACAGAGCCAACAGTGTAATAAAGAGCCCTGGAATGGAAGGACAGATAGATACTCAACAGGAGACATTTAGGATATTTTAGCTAGTTCTAACACATTTGAAGATTGACTTTTCTTTAAATAAACCTTCCTGCTACATTGTTATTGGCAATGCTCTCCAATGTAGAGATTTTTTTTTTCAGTTTTCTGGCTGGAATGTGAATCAAGAAAAACGTTACATTCTCACAAATTATCTTAGAATATTTTGTTTTGTAGGTATAAGCAGGCCAAGTGGTAAAATTCTTTACATGTATCACAGAGTTAGTTGATATAAAAGGTCTGGGAAGGGCACCCCATTCTGCTTAGGCCCATCATTACTATACACTATCACCTTAGAATCCCACAGGTTTGGCCTCATAGTAAAGTCTCCTCCAAACAGTTCTTTATAATCAGTGCAGGATATTGCCAAAATGCACATACAGGCCTGTGTTAGAGCCAAACCTAGATCTTGTTTAATTATAGTCTAACATTTAATTGACATTTGAAATATATGAATAAAAAGGAAGATTTACCAGAATTATTACTTACTTTTTATACACTTTTTATTATTAAATCTAATGTGATATTTTTCACATTCATTTTAAATTTTTAATTATAGACAAAGGTTATTTATAAGAATAATGCTATTTTAGTAAGCAACATAAAATGATTGATATAGTCATTCAGAAAATAAAAAAGGCAAAACAAACCTTAGAGACTTACCAGGTGTGTTACCAAGCTGTATGTTTTTAATTCTTTCATTTAATAATTGCTTCTCAGGTACCAAATAGATAAGCTTATTTTGATATTCCTTATAAAAAGAAAAAGCAGTGCCTGATTAAAACTGGCTAATGTCTATGAATTTTTTGAAAAATTCAAAACATGATTTAATCACTCTTGAAACTTTGTATAGAAATATGTAGCTGTAAACTACTCACAGCTTATGAATAAACTATAATGGAAGTACATATGATTGAAAATACAAATATTTAAACAAAAATCCATTTATGAATGACTGGCTGAAATTAAAAAGTGGTGAAGAAAGCCTGCGTTAATGTGGTATACCTGGAAGCCTTACAATTTTCAGCATACTGACGGATGACAGCGGGCCCAGGCTGAGAGGTGTCTTTCAGATCTGTGCTAAATGGTATGTTGTAAGCAGGCCATGACACTTCAGAATGAATACATGTATATCAAAGGGGGACCAAAAACCCAGGGATATCTAGGGAAGCAGGTTTAAATCAGATATGAAATACTACTTGGCTTTTTTTTATATTTACTGTGACAAAGTGAAAAACTTTCAATCCACACTGAAAGAGAAAGAGGACTCTCGAGATAGAGAATGATTCCAGAGCCCCTATGCTGCAAACTATAGTAACTGAACTAGGTCCTAATGTACAAGTCAAGAACAGAATTACCAGGTCCCTGCGGGACATATTCAACATTCTCACCACAATTCTGAAAAGAATAATTTTAGGTCAAAATTTCCTAAAAGTAGTAACAATAAACCTTAGTTTATTATGCATGTGTGCATATGTATATTTATTAAAAACTTAAAACACAAAGTGATAAATATCCACTTATGTGTAAATATTAAGCAGAACTTAATCAGATGTCTAGCAAAATTTTAGAGAGTCTAGGAGCTTCCTGATATATACTCACATCCATGAGAGACTTGAAGGGGTTTGTGGACCCCAAATCATAAACCACTCTATTAGGAAGAATTATTAATACCTGTTCATGTTTAAGGACAATTCAGCAGCAAAGGACTTACTTGAAGTTCTTGTTGGAGCTGCCTGATTTCCATAATTTCCAGGTCGCACTGCTTATCCAGAACTTCCAGCTCAGTCTTTTGAGTTTGCTTTCTGAGTCGGACATCTTGAAGCCTGCCTGAGATCTGCTGATGTTTGCCATTCTATAGGAAAAACATATAAACATATGGTAACCTAAAATGCTAACAGAAAATGTTCTTATCAGGAATATAATATTTTTATTTAAATTCTTAAATGTCATTTATTCTGAGATAAACGTTGAAGACCAAGTGGAACATGTTTCAGAGTTCTATCTTTTGACTCAAGAGAGTTGTTAGAAGAAAATGCATCATTCTCAGAGCACAAGAACCCATAAGTTGAGAAAGCATAAATACAACACACTAAGTTTTTTTCTGAATTCAGCACTGAGGCATTAATTTATAATATTAACACAGAGACAACTTCAAAGAATAACAAGGAGGAATATATTTTCTATATGGCATTCAGCATTACCTCCTCTGAGCTTCTATTTTTACCCTCAATGTTGCCATCTATTTTCCTCTAATCAAACAATGTCCAGGAGGGCCTTTCTGGCCACATTTCTCTTTTCCTGTAACAATATTCCTTTCTCCTTTTTCTGAGAAGTCAGGAAAAAGAAAGAAACCAGAGTAGGGATTCTCGATAAAGGCTAACAAGAAGTGCTGAGATATTAAAGGCTGAATTGTGTCCCCCCTAAATTCATGTTCTGTCCTAAACTCCACCACCTCTGAATGTGACTGTATTTGGAGAAAGAGCCTTTAAAGAAGTAATTAAGGGTTAAATGAGGTCATATGGGTGGGCCCAATTCCAATCTGACTGGTGTCCTTATAAGAGAAAATTTGGACACAAAAAGAGATACCAGAGATGCGCAGGCAGAGGAAAGACCATATGAGGACACAGCAAGAAGGCAGCTCTCTGCAAGCCAAGTAGAGAGAGGCCTCAAAAGAAAACCAACCTGCTAACACCTTGATCTTGGACTTACGGCCTCTAGAACTATGAGAAAATAAAGTTCTGTTAAGCCACCTGGTCTGTGCTATTTTGTTATGGCAGCTTTAGCAAACTAATACAGTACAGTGAGGAGAAATGAAACCTCTGGTTAAAAATCACCGATAATCAAAATTTCATATTTGAGAAATACATGCTAAAGGGAACATGCTATGTCAATCCTAGAGCTCACATTATTATCTTCAGCAGGTAGAAGTATCAGCTCTGGACCTTTTCAGACTCTGCACAATAATCTATGCTGTTTGATGTACTACCCCAGTTCTTGAGGGAAAAACAATTAATTGTAAGGTCTCCTCCTGTTATATTTTCAAGGAAAAATATATAGTTAAGATGATGGTTCAGAAAGATATTCAATTAGTTACATAAAGAAGTTAATGTTTTTTTAGGGCTGTTTTGTAGTATTATGGCATGATTAATAATTGTGGTATGCTTTCCTATCAATTTGAAAGCATAAAATAGTACTTTTCTGAATAAAAATACAGTGATAATTTTTTAAGTGTAATTCGAGTCATCAACCAAATAGAACGTTAGACTACAATTCCATAAGATCTAAATTTGGCTCTATTACACAAGCATATTCAGATTTATGGGATTCTAGGGTCATAGTGGAATAGTATGCCTTACTCAGACCCTTTATATCTTCTCACTTTGCATGTCAAAGTCTTTTAAGAACTTGACCCTCTGACATTTGAGGTGTAAAAATTAGTAAGCAAAGTGGCTACTATAAAGCTAATAACCACAGTTTTGCAGAACTGGAAGGAATCGTAAGAGATCATTTAGGTTAGTAGTTTCAAATCATTTTTTTTTAAAGCAGTAGAATGCTTTTTTCCAGAAGAATCTTAGGGAAAATGTCAGTAAAAGTAAAGCAGATAAATGTGGAGCTTCTCTGCTGTAAAGTGTGGGAAGAACTGGGGAGAGGTGAGCACTCACTGTCTTGCCACCATGGTTTCCTTTCTACCACCTTCTGGTTATCCCTCTGTAAGTCATATTCCAGAGACCAATGCAAAAACTTGGAAATTATTGAACTAGCACAATTTTTTATTTTATAGATGGGCAAAGTAAGGCACAGAGAAGGGAAATGTCTTGCCCAAGAGTACACGGTTTATCGGCCTCTGAAGTGAGACCACACATAATTCTTAGCATTGTGAGTCACTATCTTTTTTTAGTAAACTATACTATCCAGTTAAAAAGCATATATAAAAATTTAACTGTTTAATTACATTAAAACATAATGTACTCAGGAGGTAGATTTTTAAAAAGACATTTTTCACCAGGTAACTCTAGCATCATTCAGATAAATTTCACTTAAACTTTAGCCATACCAGTGCTTCCAACTCGAGATGAAGACTCTTCTTTTTAGAGTTTAACCTGATAATTTCTTCCTGTTCTCTATTCCTTTGATTGAGAAGCTCCTGCCTACGAATTCTCTCCCACTCTAAACGACGTTGTCTTTCAAGTTCTTGTTTTGCTGCCTGAAAATAATGAATTAAAGTTAATTTTTAAATGAACAATTTGTATCATTCAAAAACTGACGGCTCATCCATAAAAAAAAAATCTTGCCATTTGTGACAAGATGGATGGACCTAGAAGGTATTATGCTAAACAAAATAAGTCAGACAGAAAAAGACAAATACCATATGATTTTATTTATATGTGGAATCTAAAAAACAAAACAAATGAACAAACAAAACAAAGACAGATACAGGAAACAAACTGGTAGCTGTCAGAGGTGAAATATGTAAAGGAGATTAAGGACAAACTTTATATGATGACAGATGGTAACTAGTCCTGGGATCATTTTGTAATGTATGTAAATCTTGAATCACTATGACGTACACCTAAAACAAATTAGATACTGCATGGAAATGATACTTTAATAAAAAAAACAAAAACTGATAGGATGACAAAGACAAAAGTGAGACAGCAATAAGCACTTAGTGGGTTTGAGTGTCTAAGGATAACTGGGCAAATGTAGTTTTATCAATGGGCCCAATTAAAGACTTCCACAAAAGTGACTTTGTCCACTAGACTTTTTGACTGATTCACAAGATCTTCTTGTTGCAGTTATTTTTCTCTTAAATACACAAAAGGATATTTCATAAATACACGTTAAAAGAAATAATTGCAGCTGTATTCTGGTACCAGGGAAGGAAAACTTCTATTCACATTTTTCTGGTGCCACTATAATTTACTGTTCTCCATCCTCAGCCCTTTAAAACACAGCAGTTCTCCTATGGACCCCAGAGAACACTATTTATCTCAATGACCTGCACAAGCCCAGCGTCTTGATTCCTCTCTAGACCTTTGATTCCCACTCTCATCTTTCTGCCTCCCCAATTCCTTGGTGTCTTACTCTGGATCCCAAGCTTACATCTGTTTAATGACCTGATCAAACTGACTCCTTCCTCTGGCTCACTGATTTTAGCTCTTCATTTAACTCAGCTTTGCAATCAATCCTCCTTTGAGATGTCACCTGCAGACACAACATGCTTTTCTTTACCACGTCACTGGCTCTAAAAACCCCTCATAAGCAAAATTCAGATTTGTATAAAATAAGTAAGAATAAATAATGCACACCAAAAACAATTTTTTATCAAATGAAATGCAGCCACTTATTAAATGTAACGATGTAATGATTTTCTTAGGAAATAAAATAACTTAAAAGTAACCTCTCGTCTTTCTATCTCTTTTCTCCTTTCTTCCTCTCGTTGTCTCTCCAATTCTCTCTGCTTTTCCAGGCGTTTTTCTAATTCAAGTTGTTTCTTCCATTCTTGCTCTTGTAATTCTCTCTGTTTTCGTTCCCATTCCTCCTTTTCTTTCTGGGCTTTACGTTCTGCCTCCCTCTGTTGCTGCTCCATCAGCGCTTGGCGTCGCTTCTCCAGCTCCATGTTCCCTCGTTCATAGTTGGCTTTCCGCTTGTCTTCGAAAGTAACTAAATAAGGTATGTTGTCAGCATGCTCACACATTAAGAGCCCACAGAATCCAGTTTCGACATACTCAAGCCTTGTGATCATTTCAGTGCTATCATTTTGGATACTTCGTGCTATCACTTTGGATACTTCTCCTAAGGGTAATTTTAACTCAAATGTAAATAGTAAAATATTTACACTCTCTTTACATTCAGTTTTAGAAAACAAATTTCTAAGTTTGAATCAAAATTTACTATTCCTGCCAGTAAAAATATTTTTCGACATTTTTTCTTGGCATTTTCTTCAAGGACAACCAGAGCTGGGTAGTTATAAATCTGTTTTATTTAATATGTATCATTAACTATTTTTTCATTAATTTTTTAATATTTTAAAATATCTATACATGTACTTTTTCAACATATACTTAAAGCTAACGATCTCATCATAAAGTGGGAGAAACACTTTTAACTAGGATAACCAATATATATACTTTTTGCCAAACACATACTGTCACCTCTTCTTACATACTCTCTCAATTTTGACGATCTTAATTTTATTGATGTCAAAATCCATCCCATTCATGAAATAGTTTCTCATATAGTATATAAAATAGTAAGAATGTAAAAATTCCAAATATTCATTTACATTTCAAGGTAAAATTTAAGAGAACTCACTATAAACTTAGATACTCAATGTTACCTGGTAATTTCTTCTGAGGCTCCTCTTCTTGAATTTTCTGATATGATGGCAAAGTTCCATTAATGGAATCAATTTGCTTTCCTCCTCTAAGAAATGCAAACAACAAACAAATTTAGCATTATTCAGTCTGGGAATTTTTTGATTATACTACATATACTACCCATGACTCGAGCAATTTAATATTTAGAATACAGTATTAAAGATATTTAAAACACAGTATGGTCTGCTGTTACAATGTACAGTAGTATATGGCTTGTCAAGATCTGTATTCAAATCATGGTTCAGCCGATGCTTATAATTTTATACTGAATCTCTTCAGTCATCAGTTTCTTTATCTGTAACACAGTAAAAACACACCTATTTCTAATATTTACTTCTTCCCAGTGTAATTCACTAAATAACAAAATCGAATGGCATTATAAATGTTTAACTCTCCACTAAACTAGAAGAAATCCCAAAGAAATAATCACATCTGCCAAGAAATCAAATCCACCCTTCTTCACCTCCAGAGGCATTCACCTAAAAGATGGAGGAACAAGTTCAGGAGGCAAAGTCAGAGGCAATGGCTGTCCAGCTTTAGCCATATCAGTGAGATGCATGGCAAGGATAAACTCTTCAGCTTTTAGCTGTCCATCACCATCAATGTCAGCCAGAGTCCTAAAGAAAATATGAAAATTCACAACTTAGAAAGTCTATGTGGAATAAAATATTTTCGGAAGAGTTCAATTTTTTTTTATTTTTAAAACAAGAATAATAATAGTAAAATAGCTAGAATAAGATATTTTAGTGAAATGTAAACCAATACAAAAAAGTGAGCTACATTTTACCCTTAATTTCGTATCACAAAAGAGAGGGAAGAAACTTGGAAATAGAAATATTCCTTCTATAAAGGTAGCTTGTCCTAGGTCATGGCTAATTCACCTACCAAATCACATTTAGCTCTACATTAAAAATGAAATATTCTCTAATTCTTCATAGAAGGCATTATATAAAAGCAAGCTAGTTTTACCTGTAAAATAACTGAATGACAAATTCTCAAGGATAATAGTTTGCAGTTTTATTTGGTTTCAAAGTTACATTAACTTTCAAATGGCTGCTTTTACAAAACATCTTTGAGTCACAAACTTATAGAAACAACATTTTTCTTATAAGAGGATATATAGTTAAAAATCAAAATTAATGAACAAACTCACCAAATAGTAGCTAGCTGAGTTTGAGAAAGATTTGACTGAAGAAGGGCATTTCTGGCTTGAAAACCTGATTGAGTAGGAGAACCATAAAAAAAAAAGAAAAAAGAGAATTCTTTAACCTCTGTAAAGTCATGCAAACCTAAATAAATATACCTGAAAATAACACTGCTGCTATCTTGAACACTGAACCTCAGTTTCTACTATGCACCGGCCACTCAGCATTCAGTAGTAATGAAAACAAACACATTCCCTGCCCCCAAGGAGTTTAAAAATAGAATCAGTGGAGCCGAATGCTTCCCCGTTCCTTTCAGAGGATAACAGTACACAAGTGATTGACACGAAGGACTGAGCCACCCGCACAGAGTATTAGAGGCCAAGTTCCAGGGCCCTCCTTGTATATCCAGTAAAATGAAACAGCTTCTTTAGCATTTTCAGATATCCTCTTATCTCTCTGATCATTCCTTTGTCTCTATTCTTCCTCTTCTAAAGGACTCATGTGGGCATTCCCAGGATCTGTTCTGGGCACACTTTTCTGTGTATTTACATCCATTTCTATGACTTTAAATAACACCAAGAGGCTGAAGATTCCCAAATGTATCTCTCCTCTAAGTTTAGACTTCTGTATGTAACTGCAAATTCTACTTGTGTATTTCACAAGCATCTCAAACCAAAGTATAAAATTACTCTCTCAATTCCCATCCATACCCCTCTCTTCCTAATCTTCATCCAAACCATTCTCCTTTAGTCTTCCCTTATCTATGAATAGCATCACTGTCCATCCAGTGGCTCAAGCCAGAAATCAGAAAGTCACCCTTGATCCCTCCCTGTCCTGTATACTCACATCCAACATCAAGTCCTACAATTCTACATAATTGCATGTCTGGGTCCTTCTCACCCCTTACATTACAATTCAATGTCACCTTCTCAGAAAGGCCTTCTCTGTCCACCTTATCATTCAATACACTTCCTGCTTATTCCCTTCATATCTCATATCACAATTTGTAATGTAACATTAACTTGTTTCCCCTATTATGTATGCTAAGTTCGACGAAGACAAAAACTCTGACTGCTTTATTCACTAATGTATACCCAATGCCTGATATATAGATGCTTAATAATTATTTACTTAAGTAATAAAGTTGTAATAGAAAGCTATTCTTTTCTAAGGTTGTAACACAATAGCGTCTGACAATAATAAAAGCTAACATTCACTAAATGCTTACTATGTAAACTTCACTTTTCCCTCCCTCAGTGAGAAAACGAAAATGTTTCTGTAATAGGCTTCTTGGTCTTCAGTGAATATATTCCAGAACAGGAAATCCCTGTATGCTTCAGAGGAGCATTCACTACTGACAAGGAGCTAGTCTGTGGCTTTCTGACCGTGGATAAAATCCATGTGGCTTCTCTAAGGGAAGGTTTCTAGTCAGTAAAGCAGGGGCTGCACTTCCCACTCTTAGGTGACCAAGCCATGAGTATCAGGAGAGTCAGACCCTACTCTAGGTTCATCCTGAGTCAGGGCCAGTTCAAAGAACTTTGCACAGAAGAGATCAGTACATCTGCCAGCTCTTACTTGGCAATACTTCCCACTACAAAGGCAGCACGAATGCAGCTAAAGCCAATGCTTCACTGAGCTTTGAAAAGAGGTCTGGATCTGTGTTCAGATCCAGTACGTAGCTATAATCAAAGCTACATATACTATATGGAATGAATACAAATATACTACATGTTATCACATACAATTAAATGTTTATATTATATAACTTTTTAAATATAAACTTTTAAAATGTTTATATTATAAAATATTTATTTTTTTTTCAAAATATGGCCATTTAGTAGAAATCACGGAAGGAAAAAAACACTGGAAAGAACACATAGCCTCATCCAACTAATTACTCCTCAGTAGATTTCACATAGGAAGTGAACTTTGAGGATGTTTTTGTGTTAAAGGGAAGATTCTTCTAATAAAGAGAAACAGAAGACTACTTGAATCCTGAGAAAAGTTTAGCATTATGTGATAAAGCAAAAAGGAAGAAGCAGC
>KE777783.1:32145-56506 GCA_000465285.1 Eidolon helvum
AAGGAAGAAGCAGCGGAGGAATGTAAAAGCATACTGGTAGAAGGCTTAAATGTCTGCAAGCACAGTCTGAATAATACAAAGGGCTAAAGAGAGCCAGTAGAGTACTTTACTAAGAATTAAAGTTCACTTGAACATGTTCAGTGTTGGTCTGCCAATCCTTAGAATATCCTATTTCCTGTGCCTATAATGCCAGCCCCTCCATTCTCTAACTGGTAGTCTATTTATCCCCTAAGATCCAGCTTAAATGTCATCTCCTCTGTAAAACCCTCTCTTATATCCTCCGTGAGTCACTTTCTCATCTATATTAATCACCACACTTTTCAATTACTAATCAAATTCTGTGATTATGCGACCTAATATTATGGCTCTTCAAAAACATGGGCCTTGTTTTCCTCCTCTGGATTCCAGTGCTTCACAGAGTGCCCAGACGATACATGATAGAGGAAATATTTGAGTCAATGAATTAAACTAAATCACAACTGAGAATTAGGGGAAAGAGAAGAGGAAGAACATAAGGGAAAAATCAGATTACCAACGTTCACTCAACAAAGCATAACATGTAAGTGTAGATGAGCCCCATCCTCATATACCTGGGACTCAGGCTCAGTTTCAGGACACCAGAAACAGCTTCTCTTTTCAAAGAAAATCAATCTTTCCCTTAACTGTAGATATAGAGCCTTACTTTGCAGGTCTAAGAATAACAACATTCTTTAAAAATAACACAATACACAACCTTCATACAATGTGGCATATACAAGTAAAGTAATGAGATCATTTCCTTCATACTCCAGTACAAACCCACTTCTGCTTACACTGTATGTTTGTAGTACAGACAGAATTGTACTAATCTTAAGTGTACTGTTTGATGAGTTTTTACACAGGGACGCACACATGCAACCAACATCTATATCAAGATACAAAATGTTTCCAGCATCCTGGAAGGTTTGTGCATGGACCCCTCCCAATGGAGTAACTCTACTACTCAGATTTCTATCACCACCAATTAGGCTTCCTGTTCTCCAGCTTCATATAAATGAAATAAATAGTATGAATCTTTTTTGCCAGGCTTCTTTCATTCAATACAGTATCTACGAAATGCATCCATGTTGTTGCAAGTATTAGTAGTTCATTCATATTTATTGCTGTAAAGCATTCTATTATAGAAATACACCATAATTTATTTATCCATTCTCCTGTCAATGGACATTAAGCCTGTTTCTTTTTAAAATGTTTTAAATGAAGTTCCCATGAACATTTTTGTACATGTCATTTTAGTCCACTTTTGTTAGTACGAAGAAAGAAATTTCTTTAACGCAAAATGTAGGGTCCAAAGAAGTTAATTTTTTCAAAGAATAGGAACTGTAACTTTACATTAATCTCAAGTATGTTTGAATACTATACTTCACAAAATCTAAGATGCCACTGATTATAAGTCACACCATTCTTTTAAGTAACACTAAGAAAAAAAATAACACTGCCAATAAAACCATGACACAGTGTTAACACACCACTGATGGTAAAACATATCTCAAATCTGAGGTTAAAATGTAAAAAAACAAAAAACAGTTACTTAAAAATATAGCATACCTTGTTTCATATAACTTGATAAAATTACAGAAAATTTTAGTTATTATGTGATACATATAAAATAGTGTAAGTTATAAAATGTAATAATAAAAGTCACCCATAAACCCAACTTAAGAACAGGATCACTACTAAATCCTTTGAAGTTATCTGTGTTCCCTGACATTAACTTCATGCCTCCAGAAGAGATAATTACTATCCTGAATTTTGTGTGCTTATTAAAAAAAAAAAAAAGATTTTATCACATAGGTATGTGTCTTTAAAGAAAATGCTCTACATTTTTGCTTGTCCAATCAATTCCTAAAACCTTATTGCTCCGCTGACCCACTGCACAACTAGAGACCCCATACTCCTATTTCACAGACTACTTTTCATTCTCCAAACATGTTAGGTACTTTTTGCTCTTAATGATTCTTCTCTATCACCCTTGAATTGCCCTCACCTTTAATTTCCACCTGTCCAAATCCTAACTCGTTCTTTCATAATAGTGCTTAAATGTTCCCTTCTTATAAGATATTTTATCTGACCTTGTCAGTATTATCTCCTCTTATATGTTCCCTACCACTTTAAATCGTCGTTATTTTTAAATACCTATTTCACTCTGCCTAAATTGAAATTTGTTGTTGAGTGAAGAGAGGAGAAAGTTGGAAGGTGGGAACTCTACTTGACTATTATTACTCTTTGTTTATATGCCTCTCACTATTTCTCAATTAGCAAAGTTTGGATATTTTTTCTAGCATGGACTCAAATATCCTATGAGGATCTAAAGTCAAATTTTATGGCTACATTTAGGTTGGAACATTAAAAGATAAACTATGCTCACGTGAAGTTTTAGGAAGGACAAACAGAGAAAGACCCGAAAGAAGGGAACTAAGTCCCACATACTCTCTCTTGTCATGTGAGGTTCTCTACTCACTGCATTGGAGGATGAAGTCTGATCTCAAGAGGGAGGTATTTTTATAAAAAGTTCGGTGTATATCTGCATGCCCTACTTGACTGTAAGAACTCTGAAGAAAGCAATCAAGTTATATCCATCTTTGAACTCACACAACTCACATTATTTGTATTTATCTGATGCCTGCTAAATTTTCTAGATGTTAAAATTTTAGATGACCTACAAAGTACCAATTCAAACAAAAGTTCTTCAATAAAAGTCCGTATGAAAAAATTTCAACTCTCTCACATTCTTAAGCACCATATGCCACTTACCTGAGAGGTATCCACTCATGCTTTTGTCAAGACTGTTAAATTTTTGCCGATATTTTAATCTTGAAGGCTGAGGAACTGCCCACTCTGTGGTCCCAGTCTTGGGCGAGTTCCCTGGGAGTGAAGCAGTTGAGGAAGTTGAACTATAATAAAATTTATTTTAAAATTTCGTTACTAAATAAAATACATTTAGTTAAACTTTAAAAGGCAGAGACATTAAGAATCATACCTTCTTTACTACAACAGTGCTTTTGCATTTGATACTGAAAAAAATTCAAGCAATTATTCTTATTCTTAAGAAAGCAAATAACATGAACTATAAAGCTACTATACATCAAGAACCTATCACGTGCCAGGTCCCATATTGTGCTGGGCCTTTACAAACATTACTTATAATCCTCATGATTAACTTAAAAGGTATTACTATCCCTTCTTTTAGATTGGCAAACCATGGCTCAGTGATGTTAAGAAAATGAAGGTCACATAATCAGTGAGTACTTAAGCTAGGTCTGGGTTATTGCTTTGAAGAGTATTATTGTGAGATGATTAGATAAAGAAGATGTGGTGGTGCATATGTATAATGGAATATTACTCAGCCATAAAAAAGTGAAATCTTGCCATCTGCAACAACATGGATGGACCTAGAGGATATTATGGTAAGTGAAATAAGTCAGAGAAAGACAAATACCACATAATTTCACTTAGTATGTGAAATCTAAAGAACAAAATAAACAAACAAACAAAACAGAACTCATAGATATGGAGAACAAACTGATGGTTGCCAGGTGGAAAGGGGGGTTGAGGGACTGGATGAAAAAGGTGAAGGGATTAACAAGGACAAATTTGCAGTTACAAAATGGTCATAGAGATGTAAAGTACAGTCAATAATATTGTAACAATGATGCACTGTGTCGAGGGCTGCTGGACTTGTTGGGGGGACCACTTTGTAAGTTGTGTAAATATCCACTATGCTGTACACCTGAAACTAATATAATATTGAATGTTAAATTTTTTAATTAAAAAAGAGTATTACTGCAATTTATATAAGGGGTGATGAATTAACACTGATGCTTTTTTGCTTTGTAAAACTAAAAGATACTCAATCAGCAGAATTTGCTCAAGAAATCAATTAAGAATGTATAATGATTATGAGATGTTTTAAGAAATATATACATTTCTTTAAAGGGAAAATATATAGCTCCAGGCAAAAAAGATGACTGATTAAAACTACAGGAGAATATTTTTAGTTTATATGAGACATTTTTTCCAAAAGTAAAATACCACAGGCATTTCATATTTCTAAAAAATAAAAGAATTATTTGATGTGAGCTGTAAATAGTAAATTTACATTAAGTATTTATTTATATTTGGCCATTATAAAGTAAAACCTAGATAAGTTCTGAGCTTTAACAAAAGTCATTTATTTAATATTCTTTACTGAAAGCATAAAAAGTTGGAAGTTTTAAGCATTCATACCTACTAGATCCTAAATCAATCAAAGACTGGGCTTTCTGTATACTAGCACCACCAAATCCTCCCATCATCAGACTGTAAGATGACGTATGAGGCAATGCTAAAAAAAAAAAAAAAAAAAAAAAAAAAAAAAAAAAAAGAAAAAAAAAAAAAAAAAAAAGGAAAAAGAAAAATGAAAAAGGTTCACAATACACAATATCACAAATTATGAAGAAAATTTGTACATGAACATAACAGTTTCTTTCTTCATATGAAATACTGACTCATTAGGCATAAAGTACTTACTTGACGAAGAATAAGGAATGGATAAAGGCTGAATGAGACTGGTGGTTCCATTTGGTAATGATGAAGTACTAACAGAAGGCACGAGGGGAGCAGGCATCATTAAGGGAGGAAGCGTGGTCCCTGAAGTTGCAGAGGACAAGGGTGTTGCTAAAGGTGTGACTGAAGGCAATGGCTGAGGAATGGACAGATTGGGCATGCTTCCCATTCCTAAAGACAGACATATTTTCTAGTATTAGTAATCAACTATAAAACAAATGCCAGAAAACAAGTTTATAATACAATGAGCAGACCCTATATTTACAGGAACACTATGGGCCAACTATCTGGTCTTAAAGAATTTACAAAAGTGGCTTTGACCAGCAGTGAGAGTGGTAAGCTATTGCTTTTTAATATCAATATTCTGACTGGTGTGAACTAAAGAAGTGCCTGCTAAGGAGTTAAAATTTCTTTTCTAGCATCATGAACATACTAGGCAGCCTTTTCCAATTAAATATTAGTATCCTCAAAGAGAGAATGTATTAATGGATTTTGTGTGCTGATGATATAGTGCTAGTTAATTAACATAAACTTTCCTTCCCTCCTTCCTTCCCTCCCTCCCTCTCCCTCTCTCCCCCAACGCAGTCCCTCTGATCCCTCTTTCCCACATTTTGTTCCCAAAGAAACAAAATGACGACTCATTCACTTAAGAACTGCAGAATACTAAGTATACTATATAGTCACACAGTGATTTGGTATTTATCTCTAGAGTTCACTGCAATAGTGAAAGAAATTAGTATTTTAAGATCTAATATCTGGACTGTAGGATATCTAACTGAATAAACACTTCTCACATGTAATTAATAAGAAACTGGCTAATAAAAATAAATAGAAAACTGGTTATCTCTGAAGAATATGTAAATAAATTAGCACAAAATTTTCAACTTGTACCCTAAAATCAGCTGGCTAATTAACCTTTACGTTAAAGAAATTTCTATTTATGTATATAGTTTTAAATTACCTCCCAAATTAAATCACTTCATGTGAGTTTAAAACTGTTCATAGTTGTTCTGTTACTCACACAAGGCACAGAGGTAACTAATTAACAATAGTATTTAGGATCAGCTATTAACGAGGGGGATCATATAATTTATCATCCACTGGGGATTATATAAGGGAACACTAACTAGTCTAGATATGAAGACAACAGACATAAATGAGAGCTGTTCCTGGAAAACTGGGACACATGGATGCCCTAGCTATGACAGCAAATTTAATATTTCTTATCTCAGATAGGAAAATCAACTCAGAGTCTGGGAACTGTCATTTTATGCCGAAAAATCCTTTTCTGATTCCCAAATGCTATGCCCAGGAATCAAGTTTAACTATCAAATGCAGATAATTAAATTAACAAATATATACCAAAACGAGCAGAAATTAGCGGAGAGAACATAGGAGGTTGTTTCATAATAGGAGGGAGAACCATGGGCAACTGTTGGCCTTGCAGCTTTAGTTTGATGAGTTTCATAGCTATGGAGAACTCTTGCTGATCCATCTTTCCATCCTTGTTCAAGTCTGATAAAGCCCTAAAAAGGCAATGAGGTGGGAAGATTATATGTAGGGTCAACATTATATTTGAGGATGATGATAAAATAAAAACAATGACATAGCATTCACATACAGATCATCACTTAACTGTGTGTGTATCTCAAAAAGCTAAAACTAGTACATTAAGAATACCGACCAGAGATAGCATCTAGTAAAACTGTCAGTTTATATAGAATCTAGAGATCTTTGGGATGAATTATATCAGTGTAAATAGAAAATTATTCAAGAGTATAATCATGCCAAACTTATTCATTTGTTCAAATATTTATTAAATGCTTGCTATGTGCCTGGCACTTTACCAACCATGGGAATATTCCAAGTGGAAAGAAAAATGGAGTAGGGGTTGGAATTTACTGTAAATACCTTAAAAAACAAAACCCTAGATATTATAAAGAACAATTTCTTTATGGTAAGGGCAGGGGAAAGGATAATTTTGGTTTATGGATGATGAAATAAATGAAACTACAAAATAACAGAAAAAAGATTTTGAGACTGCCAATTTGTAAAGAAGTGTTTTCCAATGAAAATGTATACATCTCTTTCCTTAGAAATTCTAAGGAAATTAGAAATTTGTCCTACAAAACAAAACCTCAATTGATTTTCAGTCATTTATTCAATAAAATTTATTTTCTAAAAAGCTGAAGAAATATTCTTAATAATAACAGACAATAAGTAAAAACAACTTTATGTTAAACTGTATTAAAAACAAAACAAAACAAAACCAGACTATCAGAAATTTAAGTTCATCTACAAAAGAACACATTTTACCATATTTCAGCTAAAACAGGAGCCGAGAGGCCTGACTGTAAGAAAAATGTACGTGCTTGATCACCTGAAGGCAATAAAAACAAAAATCAAACAGCATATTAGTAAATGGAATTACTCCAACGCTTCTGAATAATAATAGTAATGGGCAATAATGTTATTGATTTATTTTAATTCCAATCAAATAATTTAAACAGAAATACACATAAAAATTATCTACAACACTTTAATCAGTGATAAAAGATTATATTATTCATCTTAGTTTTTCACAATAATTAAGGTCTTATTTGATAATATTCCTACTTAATAAAATTTATAGTTGAAAACACTGTTCCCCTAGAAGAGCTCTAAATAAAAAATACCATGTTTTGGAAGAGAAAGCCCTCCATGGGACTCCCACAATCCTATATATTCGGCTGTGTATGCCAAGAACGTAAGATCCTAACTGCTCTCTACCTGGGTCATTTTTCAGAACTGGGTTTGCAGTGGGCTATCTTGAGGGACTGGGTAGTGTTTCCCTCTGGGACAAAGAATAAGTCTGCTTACTACTTGCTAAAAAATGGTGGGTTCCTTCAAGCTCACTGTTCCTCTTCTATAACACAACCACTGCATGTGTAGAATCCTTCTAGGATCTCTGCAGGGTCCTGCATGACTTAGGGGACAAGGGAGGCTGACAAAAACATGCCAATGCTCATGCTGCTAGATGTATTATTAGTAATAAAGTCCTCTATCTCTGACTCAGGAACCTCAGGTCTTCTGCTGGCATCCATGAGCCAGTAACAGACTAAGTTATTAACTTGTTAAGTGGGGTAATAAAATCCCAACCTTGACATCAGGTAAGGTAGTTATAATTACAGAAGTGCAAATAACATTAAACTACAATGATTAAGAGGATGGATCCCAAAGCCAGCCTTAAAGGTTTCAAATGGGGAGTGGGGAGTTAGATGGGGTAAAAAGAGTCAAATATGTGGTGACAGAAAGAAATCTACCCCCCCCCCCCCCCCCCCCAATGCAATATATATATATATGACTTATTGTTGAACCGTACACTTGAAACATTGGATTTTGTTAATTGATGTTACCATAAATTAAAAACAAAAAGGTTTCAAAGGTCCTAACAATGCTAACCCTCTTTGTGACCTTAGGCAAGTTATAGAACATGTTTAAATTTCAGTTTCACCATCTATAAATAAATATAGACTATAACAGTAGCTATAGTCTACTTACAGGGTTGCTGGGAAGGTTAAATAAAATAATGCATTAAGCACAGTATCTGAAACAGTATAGATCTGGTAAACATTAGCCATTATATTTAATTATTTAAATAAAACACTGTTATAGTGTTCCTGGCTAGAAACCCACCTCTCCCTTTGGGGTGTACTATCTTATCTCCTTATCTCCTAAATTTCACAGGGCTACAGCCTTCCTTAGAGGTGGTCTCCTTCTAAAATGTACTTTCAATAAATCTTACTTTTTCTCAAAAACAAACAAACAAATAAATCCAATACAAATAAATAAATAAATAAATAAAACACTAAGATGCTTTGGCATAGGAAGAAAAAGTTTCATTTACAGAAAAAGAAATTGAAAGACACACCTAAATTAATCCTCCTTTGGTTCTGGAGGCCTTTTTGAAAAACAAGGAGTAGCATCAACAATCAGTGCTTGGTGTGCCCTCTCAAATACAGAGAGCTACGTGTTATGAAGACAGATTCCAGGGAAAAAAAATTCTAAAAATGTTAAATGAAATGGATCTAACATATTTCTGTTACATTCTGGTAAGACTAAACTTTGCACAAGTAACGGGCACAACATATTAAGAGCACATAATAAATTTGCTTGGGGAAGAGTCTCAATTACCTGAAAATGTTCTAGATACAATGTTAAAAGTGAAACTGGACAATTAAACTGAATTTCTTGACTATCAGGATCAGGAAAAGATAGTCCATATGCCAAATCCAAAACAACAAATTAAGATGGTTCCAGTTAAAATATGAAAGCCACATTTTAAAAATTCTAGAATTCTGATTGATATGAATTTTATCATTTATTTCTTTATTAAATGTATTGGGGTAACATTGGTTAATCCCCCTATATAAATTTCAGGTGTACAACTGTATATTATGGCATCTGTATACGCTATTGTGTGCTCACCACCCAAAGCCTAGTCTCCTTATTACCATATATTGATCCCCTTTACACTCTTCATCCATCCCCCAATCCCTGTTCCCCTTTGGTAACCACCAATCTGTTGCCTGTATGCATGAGTTTTTTTGTTTCTTCTGTTTGTTCATTTGCTGCTTTTTGGTTTTTATATCCACATATGAATGGTACCATATGCTTCTTGTCTCAAGGTCCAGCCATGTTGTTGTTGCAAATGGCAATATTTCTTCTTGATATGAACTTTATCAATGATACAAATTTGATGACAGTTGAATTAAAACTAATTTTAAGATATTACATAGAAAGGAGCATAAAGAATTAAATATAAAATATAATTAAATAAAATATAAACACAAACCTGTTATGTAACCTCCTGATGGTTTGAGGTTGTCAAACTGCTTGTCATGCTTAGTCCGTTCTTCAGAGGTAATAGCCCACATATTTGGCCCTCCTAAAACATGAATGAAAGATAAATTATACTCTATATATTAGAATGCTTAAAATATACAATTATAAAATGTAAATATGAATCACAAGTGTCCATTTAATGACAGTTTTCAATACCTGAGTGACACAAACAGTAAAGCTCTATCATAACATACAGCCTAAGGCTTTCCATTCATCCAATTAACATCTATTGAACAATTACTGTATACATTTGCTAGAAATGGGCAACAAGATAAATACTGGTAATTAAAAAAATGAATAAAATATTATTCCGATCTTTGAGGAACTCTTACACTAGAAAACAACTACCAGCATTTACAGTGTTAAACTAGAAAGCACCCTAAGCAGAAATATACACAAAGCTGTGCTAACACTGAGTAAGAAGCATCAAGGATGAGATACTAGGAAAGGTAAGACTGAGGCAGAGAGAGCCCTGAAGTTTGGCTTAAATTGTCACGTGAAGAGATAGGATAAGGGGATTTCACATAAAAAAGGCATAGCATGAGAAGTCAAGGAAGTACATTAAGTAGACTAACAGCTAAAGCACCACATGAGTGTGACAAGATGGTAAGAAACAGGTAGGAGGGATTAATTAATAAAGGGTTCTCAACAGTCTGACCTTCACTTTGGAAGTTATGGAGAGCCATTTAGTACTTTTTAAAATAACCTTCTTAATTTAGACTAATTTTAGAACTACAAAAAAAGTTGCAAAAGATAGTAGGGAGTTCTTATATATCCACTTCGTTAACAATTTACATAAACATAGTACATTTGTCAAAACAAATTAACACTGGTATGCTACTACTAGCTAAACTAAAAACCTCCAGCAGCAAGACTGGTAAACCCCGACAAAATTAGCTGGTAAACCGCAACAAAATTGGACTCTGGGTACTGGCGATGACACAAATCTTTGTGACTGAGGATTCTGCCAATTGGAGCCTTTGGCAAAGGGAAGCAGCCTCCACCTGGAGATGTCATTTGCAGTTTAAATGCTTGACCCATGGACAGCTAGTGACTCTTCGGCCTGATAATCCCATTTTTGGAGTAGGCCAACTTGAATTCCACAATGAACCAGGTGAGAAGGACCCTAAAAGCCTTGCTTGTCAAATAGAAATGGTATATTCAAGAACAAAGATAGCCTGGCTCCAATGACATCCTGGCTTTACACTAAAAGAGTGGCATGGCAGCTAGTTTTCTGAGGAGAAACTTTATTCCTACTCCACTGTCTGAAGCAAAGCTACTGAATTAGTGAGGCTCCCTGAAATCCCTGGGCCTGGTTCAGTAATGGTTCAGAAAAGCTGATACTGACGGAGTCCACTGGGCTGCCGTGCCTATTCAGCCCCAGAGCTATGCAGAACTGAAAGGAGACATGGTCATTCTGTTCAGTAGGCAGAACGGATTTTGGGGCTGCTGCCAATGGCCCAGCTGTTTAGTCTGCCACTTGGAAAATAACAACTGACAGATTAAAGACACCCTCTTTAGGGCTGCAAACCAAAAACAAATTTTAATTATTAATTGAATGGTCTAGGTCACTAATGCAGCCACTCATGGTAAGGGCCTATTCTCTGATTTAGACTGAAATCAAGCTGCTGAGTAAGTCCCACTCCATGTTTGTGATGTAGAAGATACGACTGCATGCTGGACTTGTGATTCCTGTTTGGGTGTGGGTGTGCATGGGGGTGTGTGTGGGGGAGCGCTGCAGAGGTCTCACTGCACAGGGCATCACCCACTTTGGCTCCTGGCAGATTGACTACATTGTACCTTTGACCCTTCCCTCTGGCTACTGGTGGCATCTCAAGCTATTGACACTTCTTCAGGTTACCAATCAAACCGTGATGTCCACACTATTGTGGCCCTTGAAACTAATCTGTGTCACGGTTTCAGCTTTCTTGACCACTTGCAATATGACTTTGATGTATCATTTACCACAAAAGCTGTTCAGCAATGCACTGATGTCAGACTCTACTTCCATCACCTCTTCCTGGTCCACACTCCTTACAGTGAGACAGTGAATGAGCTGTCACCAGAAAAAGATCATCATCACTTCTTAGCTGTTTCCTGGCTAATGATGAGGACTAAAAGGGTGGCAGGGAATAGGGAACATATAGACCTATTATGAAAATTGAGGATTCTACCCGGACCATTGCTGAACATGACAAATCTTTCTTTCTTTGAACAGCAACTGCAGGTAGGCCTGGCTGGTACATCCCCCAGCGCCAGGAAGCTCAGATAAAAAGGGACCTAGAGGATTCAAAGTTAATGCTGCTTATGTATTCAAAAATGTCCTTGTCCTTCTTCCATCTAACCCTTCTGGATCACAGTGATGTTATAGCCAAATGAGACACCTAGATTTTGTGGTGGTGGAGAGCAACAACCAGGCATCAGAGGAGGGAACGCCTTAGACACTGGAGAGGTAAGAGAGTGGGAGAGGCATTAAAACGACATTTTCTTTTTCAGAACTGCTCCTGGAGTCTTCTTCCCCAAGGAAAAATGCACTGCTGCAGCTCTCCTAAACTGCTAGAAGTACCTGAAATTTAACTGACTACTGAGTCTGCCACCACCGCTCCCCCACCCCTCACCAGATGGCCTGACTACTGTTTGATCCTGATCCACACTCAGTCTTGGGCAGGCCCTGTGCACTTCGGCCCCAGGGCTGTGGATTTATCTTTGTTCCTGCTCCTCTACCCTGTGGCATCCAAAATCCTTCTTGTGTCTGTAGTTGGCCTTGGGAAGGACTGTCCTACTTCTGCCCTAGCAGTAGTAGCAGCAATACTCATGCTTGGTATTAGTATAGAATCTTAGACCTGAGAAGGTTTCCTTTCCCTCCCTCTGTGGTAGAGGTTTTTCTTCTACGCTTACCCCAGCAGCACTGTGTCTCTCTCTGCCTGTGTCCTGGGGGTGAATCTTTGCTGACTCCCTTCCCAGTGACCCCCAGTGGCTTAAAGCTTTTGCTTAACAGGAAAAATGGATGCAAGGAAATGCATGTTATTTTGTGCCTGTCCTTCTACAGTTGTCTGCAACACGGAGGTGGGGTCTCTTCCTGGTCTCCTGCATAGCCCCCAGTCTTTCTAGTGAGCACGCAGTAGATGCCCACAGGAAACAGCTTGAGAGAAAGTATAAATTCCTCTTTGTCTGTGGCCCCTAGTTACTCCAGAGTAACATGCTAGCCCTCACTTGTTTTTTGGTATTCACTAGAATTTAAACTGACTTCTGTAACACCATTTTACATTTTACAAATTTTACGCTTCTGTAAAATCCCCCACCTTACTTAGAACGCTGTTTGCATCCATAAAGTCTGAGACTGAATTCTAAGGAAAGCTGCTCCAACTGCATTGATGGAGTCACGACGTCCTTTGACTTGCCATCAAAGTTCCATGTTTACTCGGGACTCAGCCCCTTTATCAGAGCTCTTCTGAAAACCTCAGTCTGTTTTCTCACCAGACATAAACCTCCTATTCTTATTCTGAATCCAATTTACTCTGCTCCATAATTTCTGGAAACTTTCAAAGTTTCTAGTACACTGATGGTGCCTTCTCTATTTCCTAAAGCTATCTCCAGTGAAAAACAAAACATTTTCTTTGATAATTAAAATGGGATCCAGAGAAGGAAAAGAAAAAAAATATGAATTTAAATCACTATCTTGAAACAAGACTTAGTGTTGTTGTGAATGCACATCACAACAGAAACAACAAAGTAGATCCAGGAAAAAAAAAAGGATTTTTTTTTTAAGACAAGCTACCGACTGGGAGAAAATATCTAAGAATTTTTAAAAGTCATTATATAGAACATGAAGTGGTTATTTGATATCCCTACAGAAATTAGGACCACTGTGTTCAAGAAAGGTAAGGCTGTATGAAGAGGGAATCGACTCCCTCAGAAAGTACTGTTAGCAGAAGTGTTAAAACAGAGAATGGCTTATTAAACCTGAAAATGTTTGAGGTTCTCTCAAACCATGAACAACAAGTAAACAATGATTTTACAAGCCTTTCCACTGCTCTGAAAATGAGACCCGGTCTCTCAGCTTCTTACTACCTCCAAATACCCCTTTGTCATTTCCTTTCGTAGTTAGCAGCAGCAGCGGTGCATACAAGCACAAAGCAGAGGTTCCACCCCAGTCTGTGTGCTAACCAGTTTTAGGACTTAAGCAGGTCTTTAATCCTCCTCGCCCTTTATTTCCTTACTTAGGAGCTGTAAGAATATTTTCAAAAGTATAAAGTATGTCACAGTCCATATTTGACTAGCCGATGTCTTATACCAGCAGTTTTCACCCTGGCTGAATCACCTGGGGAGCTTTAGAGGAAAAAAAGCTATTCTAGCAGACCAACTAAATCAGAATCTCTGGGGGATGAGGCACAAATGTCATAATTTTTAAAAAGCTCTCTAGGTGACTCCTTTGTACAGCTAAGGTTGAGAACCACTGTCTTATAAAAACCAGGGTTGCACACTACCTCTTCTTCCTACCCCTCTGCAGAATAGTCTGCTCCACCTTTATCCACACAGCCAACTCTGGACAGCTAGCCCACAGTGTTGTCAAAGGCAACACCTGGTGGCTGTCAAAGTGAATTATGTGGTCCAGTATCTTGTAAATTCTTTTTCCTAAGGATGATACATATATTCCTCAACTCTATCCTGGTAAAAGATGAATTAATCTCACCTTACTCACTTTCTCAGATTCATAGATCTGTTTTTGAACCCCATTTACCCTACTACTCTCTCAACTCTCGACCAGCTATCTCAGAAAAGCAACCTTCTCCATAATTTATTTTTAAAATCTAACATTAGCAGAATAATAGGAGTACTTAGCAGAAGTATCAAATACTATTTACTGAGTACTACTTCATGCCAGCAACCATGCTAAGTATATTAACATTATATTTAATTTTGAGAACTCCTCTTTGGCCTAGGTTTTTTATATATTACAGATGAAAATGCTGAAGCATAGGGAGGTATGGTATTAGGTATGGTATTAGGCAAATAATTTGCCTAATACTATATAGCTAATATAATTTGTAGCTAGAATTTTCTTATACTTTAGAATATAACTCCAAAATTTGTGCTCTTAAATTACTATATCACATTACCTCCCTGATTACTCTGATATTTACTTTAGTTTAAAAGTGTTACTCTTTGTCATTTAAAAAGAAGTAAAATATAAGAGATATATCTAAATTGTTATTTGAATATAAAAATATGGATCTCTTTTATATGTCAAAGCAACCAAATTTTCCCTTGGAATAATCTACCTTAAAAATAAATTCTGAGCACTGATTATAAAATAAATAGATAAAAAACATTAACTATGACATTACTATAAACTTATTTAATATTTAACAAGAGAAAAAACAATACAAAACTGAAACTTTGGATGAAAGGAATGCTGGTAATATATCCCTGTACCAGAAAAGTAAATCCCTGTATACAAATCCCACATATGTAACATCCTCTTTTGCATTCCAGGACATGTATTCCCTGTGCTTGAACTGCCATTCATATCACCCTCCTTCCATTTCAAACTTTATCTGTCAAGGTCCAGGGCAGATGTCACTTCCTCTAGGAGGTTGCTGACACCTGCAAGTCAAATTAATTGCTTCCTCCTCTAGATTCTCAAGAGACTCTCCATGCTTCTCAGAGCACTTAGAAAGGTGCTGTAACTGTTTCTGTCCATCTGTTCTACCAGACTACAAGCCCTTGGAGAACAAGAGCTTTGTTTATTTATTTTTCTATCTCCAGAACCAGAAGAGTACCCAGCACAGAGCAAACATTTAAAAGTGATTGAGGGATAATATCTGGATAAATAAAAGAGGGAGTAGAGAACAAGAAGAGAGGCAAGGTCAGGACTTGGGGCAACACAAAAGTTACTTACAAATCTTTTTGTTGTCCATCCTTCACATATGGTTACACAGTCCCCTGAGGAGGGCTTTAGAGCCCTATACATTCAACATAGCTAATAACCATCTATAATTCACTTCTGACTACCTTTTCAGGTTGACTCACCTTCTACTTGTAAAAAACCAAATACATTTAGGTTTATAAATTCATACATATTTGTTGCCTATATTATATAAAAATCTGCCTTGCAAAGTTATTTCCAGGCATGCATATTGTTGAAGTGTAGGTGTCTACTATAATTTGAAACACTAAGATGGATCGATTTTACAAATATTTCTTAGCCCTAAATGACTGGATTAAAAAAAAAAATCTATAAACATCCTCTCCTAAAGACAAATTTTAAGATTAGAGTTTAAAATAAAGAGATGTAATGAAGAACTGAGGACCTAAAATGGCTAAATATACACGCTTTCTAAATAAATAACACACACATAGTAAAAAAATCCACTTGGTTTATCAGTTTATTATAAAATAAGTAAACCTGTCATGATTCCTGGGACTAGAAAGGTAAGTAGTGTGGCTATAGAGTGATTTACTATTATGTGACTTTGGAAAAATAATGATAATGATAAAAAATGATGACAACAACAAAGATGACAAAGAGAAAGCAATACACCTTTACTGAGCCCTGACTATCTTTCAGGGACTATATATGCAGTGACTGACTCCTACCACTACCTTATGATTTAGGTACTATTATTACAGGTGAGGAAACAAAACCCATGGTGGTAGAGCACTTGATCACACAACTAATAAGTGGCAGAGTTGAGATTAGAACCCAGGTAGCCTAAACTCTCTGTGCTACACTGTCTCCCAGTGTATATGGATAAGATGCTCACATCCTCATAACTCAGTTACTACCTCTATAAACTAGGAAGATTTTATCTAACTTCACAGGGTTGCTATAAAGATTATGTGTAATTAGTAACATAGCTACACTAAAATAACACTAAATATCATTTTTCATCTATTAGATTGGCAAAATTATAATAGATAACATTTAAAAAGTTTAGCATGTGTCAGGTACTTTTCTGAGAGTTTTATATACATTGTTTCCATTCTGTTTCTAAGTCTCACAAGAATTCTATGAAGTAACTATTACTACTATCACTTTTCTTCAGAGGAGGAAACAGAGACATAGAGAAATTAATAATTTGCCAAGGTTACAAAGTTGATAAATGTTAAAGGCAGGATTAGACCCATGCAGGCTTAATTAAGAATCTTAAACTATATGCTTTGACAATAATTAAAAAGAAACAGACCCACAAATACACTGTCAGTTGATTTTAACAAAGATGTCAAGATAATTCCATGTAGAAAGAATGGTCTTTTCAACAAACACTGCTGAAGCAACTGGACATACATATGAAAAAAAAGAACTTGATCTTGTACCATATACAAAAATTAACTCTAAATGTATCATGGAACTAAATACAAGAGCTAAACTAAGAAGAAAAGCAAAGAAGATCTTTAACTTTGAATTAACCAATGACTGTTTAGGACACAATCAATACAAACCATTCAAATTTCTTGATAAATTGGACTTCGTTCAAATCTAAAACTTCTGCTCTCTTAAAGACACTGTTAAGAAAATGAAAAGACAAGCTACTGACCGAGAGAAAATATCTGCAAAACATATTTAATAAAGGACGTATGTCCAGCACATATACATAACTATTCAACTCAACAAGAAGACAATCTGCTCCGCCCCCAAATGGGCACGATTTGAAAAGACACATCAAAGATATATGGATGGTAAATAAGTATGTGACAAGATGTTCAATATCATTGATCATCAAGGAATATATGTTGAAATCACAATAAGATCACTATATGCCTATCAGAATTTTGAAATTTTTAAAAAGCTGCAGGCAAAGATGATGAGCAACTGAAATTCTCATGCACTGCTGATGAGAAAGCAAAATGAGATAATCTGGAAAACACTCTGGTAACTTCTTATGAAGTTAAACATACATTTACCACACGACCTAGCAATAAACTCTTGGGTCTTTACCCAAGAGAAATGAAGATCTATTTCCAGGTAAAATGAGTCTTCTGATGGTTACAGCAGTTTAGACATTATGTCTGGGAAGTTCCAAACCTGGAAATAACCCTAAAGTCTTCTGCAGATGAATGGATAAACAAATTGTGGTATATATTTATATACTGGACTACTACTCAGCAATAAAAGAGAAAGATATGTGCAACAACAGGGATGAATCACAAAAGTATTTTGTTAAGTGAAAGAAGACACAAAAACACAAAAGGCTACCTATTGTGTATATCATTTGTATGACATTCCAGAAAAGGCAAAACTATAGGGATGGAAATCTGATCAGTAGTTGCCAGTTGCTAAGGGTGGGGTAAAGGGGCACAAGGAAACTTCTTAGGTGATGGAAATGTTCTCTATACTGATTTACATGACTGTAAACATTTGTCAAAAGTCATCAAACTGCATACTTAAAAAGGGTGAATTATACCTAAATAAATACAACTTAAAAATAAAACAAAAATATAAAGCATCTAACACATGCCTGCTACACAGAGGGTGCTCAAATTAGTTTTCTTCCTCAATCCAATCCAGAGGAACAATATAATTAAGAAAAGAGCATTAAAATCCTTCGCAGGCTCTTTCCTTCTGATAAAGGTACTCTTGCTAGAGAATACTGAAAGTCAGGCTTTTTAGTCAGAAACCTAAGCTATTTTAAGCCTGGACAGTCTGGTTAGGAAGGCTTGAGCTGCTCTAGCACACATCACTGTATATCCCCAGGCAGTGACAGACTGCTATTCTAAGACTACAAAGAATTCTGCTGCATCAGAAGGACCTGCTCAACCTCTATCACATTTTAACTCTTTCTTATATCTTGTATCTCCTCACTTTTCCTTGGTTACCTGTCCTCAGTGGCTAACTCAACCTATCTGATAATGTTTACTGCTTAGTTCCTCATGACAACTTCATATACATTTATTCAACAAACATAGGGCACCAAGGTGTGCAAGAACGAATACAATGAACCTCGTAAAGAATCACACAGACTTTCTAATATTTAAGGGGCTCCACTAGCCAAGAGACTCATGCATAACAATTATGATTAAATATTATGATTAATGTCACCTACAGAACTAAAATGTTCTAAAGCATCATGACAAGGAATAATTTTTAAGTAGTCTTCAAATATTTTTCAAACCTGGACACTTAAAAAAATCACCATATTAAAACACAAGGTATTAATTCACTAGGAATTTAAAGGAAAAATTACATTGAAATAAGAAAACTGTGAAATATATGTAATTCAAAGCCAATTTTAAAATAATTGATCTAATTCTGGCTTTCTTTTTCAGAATATATACTAACAGAACCTTTCAAAGAGATAAGTTTATTATTTTGAACTTCAAGTAAAACATCTCCCAATCATTGTCTATATTTACTTGTAAGCCTAATACGAAGGCAGGAAAATGTAAGTTTTGGGGTTGTTTAATACTTCCTTAAAAAGCTAACAACCTTTTATATTGTCTGATCACTTTAGAAATTAAAATTCTATCCACTTCCTCCAACTCATCACTAAATTGAAAATGTGGTAGTTTCATAGAGATTTCTGTTGCTTATTCTCATCTCCTCACCTACTGGATCTGTCAAACATGTTCTTATGGTCTATGCAGAAGGAAAAATACACATTTACAGAACAACCACTATATGCTAGACTCCTTCAGTAAGTAGTGCCATCCCTGTTTTACATATAGACATATACATACACATACGTACATGTATACATATGTCTAGTATACACACACACAACCATATGCACATAAAGAAATGAATTCCACAAGGTTAAGCCACACAGCTGGGTAGCAGCACAGCAGTATTCTAATACATAGTTCTGAATGTAAATGATTCAGACATGTTATATTCCACTCATATGCTATAAAAATTAAATGACATCAGATAAAGTCTTCATTAATATGTTTTCCGGTTCAAAATAATAGTCAAATAATATGCAAGTCAAATACTATGTGTTGAACCAGTACTAACTTAAATGTCTAAAACACAACTGGAATAATGTTCTGGACAGAACTTAAACCTCAATGTGGGAACTTGAATATAAATGTTTGGGTTATTATAAATATAATACAGCACTACATCTGATTCTACAGGTCCAATGTTTAACAAAAATTTATTAATTATGCAGTTAAAAAGTGTAATCAGCTCTAAAATTCTAAAAAGGTAATAAAGCTCTAAAACTGAAATGGCTTTTTCCCCTCCTAACACCAGTAGCTGTTCCTGTTCCCTCATTCCTCCTTTTCCTTTCCACATTCAGGATACAGCCACTGCTGTGGGCTTCAGAACATCTCAGTCATTTAATCAGTCTTCAGTACCTCCACAATTCTGAGGCGGAAACAAGCTACATTACACAATATCAACTCCTAGCAACATGTATCTGAAGTAGCGTGTTGCCTATCACCTGATGGCTTATATACCATACTCTATGTATTTGTAATTTTATAAAATTTAAAAAAAGCAGAAAGCAAACCTGCAATGATTGAAAAAGGCTTTGGCAAGGATGATTCTACTGGTGCATTAGACACCAGAAGTGGAGTCACAAGTGGTAAAAATATGATGCACTGATCTTTTTTAGTTCTGTTAAGGAGATGGGAAATGAAGTATCAAAGAGACTAAGAAAAGAATATCTGTCTAATAGAACTTTTTGAATGATGTAAATGTTTTGTATCTGCATTGTCCAATACAACAGCCACTAGCCACATGTGGCTTTGAGCACTTGAAATGTGCTGTGTGACTGAAGAACTGAATTTTTAATTTAATTCTTATCGATTTAAGTTGAAATTGAAATAGCCACATGTAGTTAGTGGCTACAATACTAGACAGTGTAGCTCTGTAAGAACCAAAGAAGTCTAAAAAGTCTATGGTTAGTCTTGGGATGATGAAGTAGACATGGCAAAATTTGAGGAACATGTCAGAAGCATTTGGACAAACAGCTTGGTCTCCAGCACTTAGAGATAAGTTCCAACAGTATTGGGTATTTAAAAAGTTAACATAATCTATAACTGAGGATTTACCAGAGGAGTAAGCACTGCTTTTGAAGGTTCTGTGCTATATATGGATGTTTCTTTCAATGAAGTCTTAAACCCTGAATTGGGCTTAAGTTAGATATATACAAGATTATCTCAATCTTTAGCTATTTTATAAACTAAGTGGTAGGTTACCACAGTCTACATTTGCTATCTATCAATTCTTCAGTAGTTTTAAAAAAATTTCTACCTCTACCTCTATTCCTATATATTACTCTTAAATTAACTGTTCAGCATTTTGGACAATTATTCAAGTAATTGTTTTTTGGTTATTGAACATTTCATTTGTCCAAATTTTAGTCTTTTATATATAATGCAATGAGCTACAAAATGATACATAAATGTTTAGGAAATGGAAGAAACAAACTGAAGACTGAGCATGTACTCTAAGTTCTCACTGACAACGTAGAGAGGTTCTTGGAAACTGACTTTAAGCGAAACTATATGTAACGAAACCTGTTACCAAAGGCTAATTAATACAACAAGAGTTAAGTTTCTCTGCCATATTTCTGGTCACAAAAGCATCATCAAACTTCTAAATAAAGATGCAAAATGCTTCTAATATTAAATATTGAAAATAAATGTGAGTTTACATACATTTAAGAAATATGAATAAGAACAAGTAAGAGAATTCTTTTCCAATCCCTTATTCCAGTTCAGGGTCACAGGTGTCTGGAGCCCATTTGGCATCTCAGGGCACAAGGTGGGACACACCCTGAACAGGACACCCTTCTATCACAGGGCCACTCATATACACAGTGGGACAATTTAGACACACCAATTCACCTTATGTGCACATCTTTGGGATATGGGAAGAAACTGGAATGCCCAGAGGAAACCCATGCAGACATGGGAAGAACATGAAAACTCCACACAGACAGTGGCCCAGGACAGGAATCAATTTTTTTCTCATCAAGATTGTAATGCTGAATGAAAAGACATTATTTGAGGATCTACTGTACACCTTTCTTTTGTTCATTTTGTTTATAAACTTGCTTAACATGTTGGTTGAAGTTTATCACTAAACTATGCACTTAATGCAAACTCCTGTGTATGGGGCACAAAAATACTCAAATTTAGGTAGAGCACATTACTACTGCAATTATTATCTTGATTCTAGACTTACGTTTATCACTCATTGTGGAAAAAATTATTTAATTAAAACAATGTCCATAGCATCAAATAATCTTTATAATCCCACACCATTTCCACAATAGGAGCAATGATCCCATTATTCCATAAATAAGAGGTCTGAAAAGGCAAAAAATGAAAAAAAACCCCCAAAAACAAAAAAACTTATCTCAAGTCCATCCTTAAATGACAGACTCTTATCACATATTAGATTTTTTCTTTTTATGCAATTCATTGCTGCAACTTTTCTAAATCTTACAAAGTCAATCCTGAGTCTTAAAACTTTAGACAACATATATTTTCAAGATATATTTTCAATGTAGTGATTGGCCCTATGACTGAGAACATACTTAAAACAAGATATAATTCATCAACTGCTAGATGGTAACATTAAAACAGAACTGCTTTGTGAAGGTGGTAGAATCATTGGTGATGCTTCCCTCTTTTCTTCCCCTAATGTTCTTTACTGTTACTGTTTTCAATTTAAATGTTAAAGAATCATTGAATGGACACTCTATTTACTTATCTCTATAATTAATTAATGAAATTTGCCTCGAAATTAAGAACTCAGCATCTAGATTTCTTTAGTGACTTAAAAATAAAAAGCATTTTCTCAATTAATTCTAAATGACATATGCAGTAACTAAATATTAAGGGTGGTTAACTTGTACTTGAGAAATGAATTAAAACTACAATCAGAAAAAAAGTTTTAAAAACTTTATTACTGAAATTACTTTGAACACTTTCTTTTAAAATGCTTCCTATTAAACAATTATGTGTTGACATACATAATCCTTTATAAAAAGAAAACAAACATTTTTTATGTATATCACTAAATGAATCTTTACCGGCTTAATCATAATCATCTCATGCTGTCAAAAACACCTTTAATATTCTTCACCTTATAGCACCCTGCATTTTGTCCTCCAGTTTTATACATTAAACACAATACAACTTTAGGTTATTCTCAACTGCTCAAATGTAACACACATTCCAGATGATACTGCAGAATATACTTATACCGAGTTGCAGGATTTACTGCATAATATCTTAACAGAAGCAAAATATTTGGGAAGCAAACTACTCAAATATTTTCAACACAAATATTCTAAGTTTTGCATTTATAAGCTTGAGGAAAAATATCTGAAAGAATATTTTATAACCTCTACCAAAAAAAAAATCCTACCACCTCTTTATCTTGCTATAAGCACAAAGCTGCTTACCATTCATAGCTGTGGGAAACTGAGCCATCATGGTCCTGAATTTTCCTTACTAGCTCTCAGCCATCTGCAACATAAAAACATTGTGCCATTAATAATACAACAAGGGCAGATCACAGCTTAGTGCACCCGCTAAGCAGTGGGAATGTCTGTCCCCTTCAGCTCACACTTCCAACAGAAAACAATGCAGAGCTTCTGCTGCTGCTGAACAGGCAGAATTTACATCTAGGGAAGGGTAGGAGATTTTGTTGGGTAATGGTTCTGCCTTTAAAACGGAACCATGTAAAAGAGAAACCGTAACATATTTAATAGCAAATAACTGAAAAAAGAAACATGTGACTGAACCAATTTGGGAGAAATTAGTTTGAGAAAGAGGAAAGTTGTTATAACTAGGCAAGAATTTATTTCAGAGAAATCAACTGTATTAATCAAATGTACAATAACAATAAAATCCAAAATATTTTTCTTTAAAACAATTTCCCAAACAAGAAAAATATCCAAAATAAATGTAGCACAGCTATTTATTCAAGTTCTACAGGTTTATAAAAATGGTCTAACAGTAATTATTAAAACATATATTTGTTTTAACATAACTAATTGTGCTGGGCAAGTGCTTATTCTTGAAGAGAAGGAAATTTGGAAATAGAACAGCTCTGAGTTTAAATCCCAACTCTGCTATTTTCCTAGCTGTAACCATGGAAGATATTTAACCTTTTTGAATCTCATATTCCTCATCTGTAAAAATATTTTGTAGGAGCATTTTTTTTAAAGTATTAAATATAATCCAGTATACTGCCTGACACAAAGTGGGTTTCTGATCAATGGCTTTCTGGGTGTCCAGGTGGGGAGAGTGCAATATAATTTTGAACTCTAAATTCATTACTCTACTATGAATAAATTCAGAATTCGAAGTTTGTTCCTTGAATCCCGAGGGCAGTACCAGTTAGGAAGAGTGAAGACTTAGCAAATTTATAGTAATGTACCTAGTAATTAAAACCATGAATTATAAAATTGCAGGAAAACACCACTATATTAAAAGACCACTCAGTAGGTCGTCTACTTATCCAAATCATTTAAATATTAATATTTTTAGAAGCCTAAGGGAAAATGTTTGCACAAGCCATTTGAACAAAGAAGGCATAAAGAGGTGCACATCATGGCGGATGGTATCACCAGAGGAGCTGGCTGATAAGCTGTCTAGTGTTTACAAAGTACCATATCTTAGTGAATTCACTGTGCCTAAGGAGAAATATGACTGTATCAGTATAACCACCAAAAGTGAGTCACACAGACAAAAAACAGATACATAACCCCAATTTATTAATTTACAGTGAGAAATTTAACAGCCAAGAGAAAAAACAGCAGCTTTTCTTTCTACAAAAGCAAACTATCATCTACTAAATTTTGTGCAGTGAGCAAAGGGAACTTAATTATGAATAGGATGTTTACTGGTGGTACATATATACAATGGAACCCCCCCCCCCCCCCCCCCCAGATGAAATACCGCCATTTGTGACGACATGGATAGA
>KE777784.1:0-22664 GCA_000465285.1 Eidolon helvum
GCGGGAACCTCTGCCAAATTGTAAAGGGTGTGAACATGGGAGCTAGTGAGGGAGGGAGGAAGGGAGCACCAGACTCTGAGTCCTTGCTACAGCTTGGACACTTAGTGACTGTGTGGCCTCGGCGAACCCACCTCCTGTCTTTGGGCCTTCGTTTCCCTATCTGGACAAACAAGGGCCAGACATGATGATCTGTAAGGGCCTTTCAGTTCTGTTGGTGGTGCATTTACTATGGTGTGGTCTTGGATGTCACCTTCACATCTCCGGGTTCAGTTTCTTTTTGATCATTTCGCAGTTCCCTGAGAAGTTTGGTTCCTTTGACTCCCCGGCAGGTTTATCCCTCCTTCGAAGTCCAGCGACTCTTAAGCTCCCCAGTCCGGACTCCACTGAGAACAAGTGATTCTTGTTCCTTCCCTGTGGGTCAGTGGTTTAATCTGGGGATGTGGAGTCCCCTGGGGTGTCTTCCATCTGGGGTTGCACAGGTGCAATGGGGTCCAATCTGGGGATGCACCAGTCCACTGGGGTCCAATACTCACAGACCCAAGGGGACTCTGAAAGGGCTTGAACCCCTTCAGGTACCACTTCCTGGGCCTGGCAAGGGAACATTTATGAAGCCAGTGTCAGGGCTAAACGTGGACTGAGGCTGGGTGCGAAGCGCAGTGCTGGGCACTTGGACAAACGTGATCTCATAGCCTTGTCACATGGCTCATGTAAGGTATGCATCATTATTCATACCTCTGAGGGGAGAGGGGCTAAGTAATTTTCCCAAGCCACACAGTGTGCACAGGGAAGAGGGGGCCATATTTACTCAAGCCTATTTGATTCCAACCCCACCTGGATTTTGGAAACGGATGCCACCATCTCATTTAACCCACCATCTCGTTTAATCCGTACAACACAGTGCAAAGCCATGGACAGATACCAGGTTTCAGAGGCTCCGTATCAAAGCAGAATGGGGGAGACCTTGATGCTGAGCAGAACGCCTGGCGATTTCTCCACCCATCCTCCACTTCCCAGCCTGGGACCGGAAGGCAGAGTTGCACTGCGCGTACACGGCTGTGGGAGACTGTCCACTTGCCCCTTCCTGCGGTCAGACTGAGTGGTACCAGAGCATCACTGAACAGGGTTGTAGCCGCCATCGGTCCACTTCACTGGTTGTCCAGGCATCTCATGGTAGTTTGAAAACACACAATTTTTCCCTTAAATGTTGACGTTAGTGCTCAGCCAGACTAGGTCAAGTGTGTCCTCCCAGACTCCTGAGTACACCGATTGCCATTGGGATATCTGACACCAGGTAAGTCAGTGGTTGTGTCTGGACCCAGACTTTGCCTCCAAACAGTGGGATTGCCCATGGGCCACTTATCCATGTCAGAGATCATAGCACCCTAACTGGTCCTTCTTATCAAAATCAGTATGGTACTAAAATGGAACATAAGCCACTATTATCAGCCATATATTTAAGAATATGATGTACCATTTAAAGCTATATCTAAATATAAATGGTTCAACACAAGTAAAACATTCTTGCTCCAAATAGACTCTAGGGCTGGACCCAAAAGCCCCCAAGCATGTGAATATGATTTTTCAAACTATTTCCCAAATCTGACCACTTTTCACCATTTCCACTTTACCACGTTTGTCTGAGCCACCAGCAAACGACTTGCATTATAGCAATAGCCTCGCTGGCCTTCCTTCTCCGAACTTGTTCACCCTGCATGTTATTCTCCACATGCAGCCGAAGGATCCTGTTAGAAATGTCAGTCAAGTCATGTCAGTCTCTGCTTGCAACCCTCGAGTGGTTTCCCTCTCACTCGGAGTCAAAGCCAAAGTCTTTACAAAGGCTTCCATGGCCTTACAGGTCTGTCCTGCTCCCTCTCTGAGCTTATCTCCTCCTTTTGCTCACCTCGTTCCAGCTTCTCTTGTCTCCTTGCTATTCCTCCAAGTGCATTCCCATCTCAGGGCCTTTGCACTTGCTGTTCTGCCTGGAATACCCATGCATATCTTCTCCTCTTTCACATTTCTGCTCAGTGGATTTGAGCTACATCGTAATTTGACATTCCTTTTTCAGAATATAGCTCTCCATCATCACTTTTGTGGATGCCTACACTTTTTCTTCACTTCCTCTTCACTTTAATTACCAACATAAGCAATTGGATTTATTTTGGGGGCTATTTCTCACATAAAAAAGCAAAGTTTCATCACTTCTTGGAAGTAGCTGGGGACATGGAAAGACCAGGAGAAAATAACCAGACCCTGTTGAGATGTGTTGGGTGGTGGGCTTGGCTCGCTCACTGGCTAAGGGACTCACCCTCAGATGCCTTCTCTACTTAGCTCTGCAAGAGGCACCATTTGAATTAATTCATCAATAACAATGTGTCAGACAAAAATCTCATGTCGTAGTATTTGGGGATGGCTTACAAACAATCAATGATGACTTGATCAATGCCAAGGAATCTGTTGGGTTCATCTACTCAATCTCTGCTTAACCTGGGTGTCTTCCAGGCACCTGTGGTTCCATCATATGCCGAAGTTCTCTTTGTTTACTTGTGGTTCTGGAATCGCCACTCCCAGGGTTCTGTCAAAGGCTCATTCTCTCCCTAGGAGAGACACGTCCCTAGATGTGTGGCTGTGAGATGGCCGTGCTTGATCTTCCAGTGTTCTTGTCAGCTAAGCTTTTAGCTCTGTCTCCTTTCTCCCATGATTTCTCTCATATTGTAGACACTGGGAAGTATTGAAAGCTCAGATTTTTTTTTTTTTTTTTTTTTACTTTCCAAACTCATGAAGGATCTCTCCTCTGGCATCCTTGATATGTGGTCTCCTTTATTCCAGCTGCTTGTATTGAGGACCTATTGTGTGGACCATGGCCCTCCATGGGATACAGGGGTGAGCAAGCAGAGCTCTTGCCCACTGAGGATGTATAGTCCAGTAGCGGGGTGGGGGACAGGCATGGCAGCACCTCTGGAGTAAGGAGAGTGACATGTGTGCCAGGGAGAGGAGGGTTGCTGTGACTATACTTAGGGTGGGGGGGGTCAGGGAAGGACTTACCTGTTTTCATAAAAATAGTGCATATACTTTAATATACAAAAAACCCCCAGAAAAGTACAATAAATAGAAACAAAAAGACCCCCTCTCGTCCTCAAAAATCATCATTTAAATTATGTTTCTGTGTGGAGTTTCTAGATGAAGAGGAAGATAGGAACATTTTTGTGAAATAGGAGACTTTTGAAAGAAAAAAAAGTCATTTAGTGTAATTTATCTGACATTAACAGGAAAAGGTAACCAGTGAAACCAAAGGCATTTCCGAACCTCAAAGAAACATTACATGATCACCAATGCAATTGTTTCTTAAAAGATCCCTCCAAATCTAACAAGAGACTAGAAAAAACATGCAGTTGGAGTCATAGGGTTTTAAAAATCCACATAGTTTATTATAAGCACAATTAACAATGTTACTCTTGGATAAAATCCTTAAATTAATCTGACCGTGGATTTTTTGAGACAGCAATGTAAAATTGTGCATTAAATCAGAAGATATGGGCATATTCTGTGAAAAGTCTGTGACTAACTTTTCCATTCCTGTCCTAATCCATTTTTCACAGAGCCATGGACAGTCAGTTCTGAGTTTTGACAAATGTGTAGCCACATAGTCACCCCACAATCAATCAAGATGTGAAATGGTTCCATCACTCACTCCCGTTCTCTGGGCCCCTCTGTAGTCAACCCCTCATTCAACACCTAGACCTTGGCAATTGCTAATCTGTTTTCTGCACCTATAGTTTTGCCTTTTCCAGAAAATCACATAACTCAGGGATGATGGTCTTAGAAGTTGGGCTTTTTTTCACTTAGCGTAATGCATTTGAGATTAACCACGTTGCGTATTTCAGTAGTTCACTCCTTTTTATTGCTAAATCCATTGTACAGATGTACCACAATTGAGTTTTCTGTTAACCAGTTAAAGGACATTTGAGTTGTTTTTAGTTTTTAGCCTTTATGAATGAAGTTGCTCTAAACAACTGAATTCAGGTTCTCCACTTGGGAGGCATAGTTAGGTCTCAGTTTTCTTTTTTTGGGGGGGGTCAGTTACTATTCATCCATTCATTTTTTATCTTTGGAATTTGATGACATCTCTGCTGTCATCATTTCTGTTATATTTGTTCCGGAGAGTTTATGCCTTTAAAATATCCATAGTCTTGTTATATAGTTTTATAGCAGGAAAAGACTGCAGTAATTTTTCTTCTGGTTTTGGGGTTGTTTTCTTCTAGACTGGATTCTTTGCCTGTGGGTGATTTTTTTCTTGGGGTGTTGGTTGAAGTGTGTTTGCATGGTTGTCATTTGTTTCTTGAGTCCAGGATGTCTCTCCGGGTATTCTTTTTGCTGTCACATAGTATGGCTTTTGGACTCATTTGTTTAGCTGAGACAGGTTTGTTTGTCATGCCAAGCCATAGTGTGAGGTCTGGGTGTTTTGTGTTCTGAACATTTTTTCCCTTTGCCTGGGATCCTGTGGAATGAGGACGGGAGAGGGATAAACTCATGCTGTGTGGAGCCTTTAGAAGAAGTACCTGGGGCTGTTCTCTCTCTCTCTTCCAAAATTTTACCAGTATACTATGCTAGGGTCACACCCCCATAGGGAGAAGGATAACTTTTCATTAGAACGTGGGCTGGTTAATATTCATTGGCCCCAGCTTTGTTGGGGAGGAAGAGAGGACAAGTAAAGTCACACCAAATATTCTGAAACAAAAAAGTGAAGGTGCGGGGTGAGCCCTGTGGGGTAGCTGGTGGCCAAGTTAGGCTGGTGTGATAGAGGGGATAGGATGAGGTCCCCAAAGCCTGGAGCATCCCTGGTCTCCTTAACGGGAGACCAGGTGGGACCGGAGTGGGACAGCCCAGTCTGGAAATACTGGCAGTGGACAAGTGCCCCTATGGCTGCTTTGGGATGTGTTCCAGGATCAGAATCCTATGGTTGAGAATCTGGAAGGCTCTGAAAGGGTGGCTGAGTCTGACTCCATAATAAGGTCAAGTCACCGGCAACCATTTATTGACGTTTCTAGGGAGAAATGAGAAGGAATACATCAATTGAATAAGATGATGTTCGTTTATTACATCCATGATGTCTTTCAAGGCTTTGAAAACCACTCTCTTTTGTCTAATTAGTCATTGTGACCACGTCTCCATGGAAACCATTATGTTTGTATAGACACGTGTGCATCCATTAAAGGGACACAGTTACAAAATGTGCGCTGTGGACTCAGGGCGGAGTGGTTTTTTACACCACAGCCATCCGGGCTTCTGCAAAAAGTGTCAGAAAACAAGCAGATGGTTGTCCCCGTCTACAAAGAGAGACATTCTGGTGTCAGGCCCTGGACCTAGGGGAGTGTGAAACCCAGGAAAACTGAATGCTGATGATCAGGCTGACAGCCCAAAGGGACAGATTCCTCCTCCTCCTCCTCCTCCTCCTTTTTCCTCTTTTTTTATTTTTTTGGAAGCTGTGTCAAAGATTATTTTTAACCCATGAATTAATGAAGGAACCAGTAAGGTGTTAAGAAGTGACTCAGAAGAGAACTAAGGGCACACGAGGTCATCACGCAAGTGGAAATGAGTTGGTTAATAGATGCATAATTGGCTTCTGCCAAGGGGAATAAAGGAGGTGGGGAGAAGTTTCAGTTTTTCATTAAAAAAAAACAAAAATATCGAGAACCGGCAAGTGCCCAGTGGCGAGGAGTGAGTGCCGTGACGCAGGGATGGCCAGGCTGAGCCACCTAGGCCTGGGCCATCCGTGAGGGCTGCACACGGAGGAGCAGACGGCTGTCAGGGGATGAGGCTGGGGGCGTTCCCATCTGCGCATGGTAGTGGTCCNGGGCTGCACACGGAGGAGCAGATGGCTGTCAGGGGATGAGGCTGGGTGCGTTCCCATCTGCTTATGTTAGTGTCCCCGGCACCCAATGCAGGCCCAGAAGAAGGTACATGCACTCCTGACCTTGAGGCAGGAAAGAATGGATGGCAGGGGACATCCTGTGAATGGAGTTGGGACCGACCTCCTAAGGCCCAAAGTTATAGGATACCGGCTCTGCCATGGGGCGGGAAACCAGTCCCTCCCAGGTCAACCCTTCATCACTCATTTCTGCCTCAGATCTGAGAGCTGTAAAGGGCTTTTGATCCTGCTGACTCTTTTGTCGGAAGGGTTTCAGGACTACAAAAACCTGGGCTAGCTTCTCAGGTGCTGACCATCAGCCCACGCTATAGCAGTACTACAAGAATGAAGTCCTCAGACGCCAAAACAAAACACTTTTTGTGGAAGCAAAGAGGGGAAAATTTAATGAGAGTGGTACTTGGCTTATCCAGAAACTTCACCTATCTGGACCCAGGGAACAAATAGAAGTGCGGCCATCCCAGATATCACTGTCTATAACTCATGCATTGGCAAGCCCTTGTTCATAGCCGTTTTCTCATGTTTTGCACACGATTCTAATAACCTCGGTGTGTTTTGGCTTCCTAGTCAAAGCGCTGTTGGTGTGGCAGAGACACCAACAGGAGGGAGCAGCTGAGAGCCTGTCAGTGAGGTCGGGAGCTGGAGAAACGCACAAGCAGTTACAAGACACTGAGATAGAGCACACTGGGGCCATTTAGTGTCGGGAGCACAAAGCTCTCCACTCACCCCTGGCCTGGCCTAGCCCAGCTATTGACCGTGCTTAGTGACAGCCTTGACTCGCCCAGTAAGAGGTTCCTGACTATGGCAGGAGTTTGGGGGCCATAAAATGCTGGGTTCAGTTCTTCACTACTGCTGGGCTCCAGGCAAATCTCTTATAGTCATGCCTTCCTTCATCTTAGGGTGTTGGGAGGATTAAATGAATTTACAGGGTGCATAGTAAATGCTCATTAAAAATTAGCCGCTATTAGCAGGGAGGTGCATGATAGTCAGTTGCGTGAGGAACCTCAGAAACATGACGATGGGGGTAAGAAGTCAGGCACGAAAGCAAACCCACTGTATGGTTCCAGTTACAGAAATCACAAGGACAGACAAAACTCATCTGTGACATTAGAGGTCAGAGCAGTGGTTATGGGAGGTAGTGACTGAAGGGGGCCTTGCCCTTTCTGTTGTAAAACGGAACAGATACAGAAATCCACATGAAAGAGAGGTGCCCAGGTTAGTGATTGTTGTAAAGCACCCGCGAAGCTGTCCTGTTCAGTCTCCTTCCTGCCTCCAAGTGTTTTGTCTCTTGATATGGGCGTTGGTTACCTGGGGGTGCTCAACTTATCAAAAGTCAGGAAGCCATGCACTTATGATAGGCTCTCCTTTCAAAACGCCAATGAAAAGTTTTAAATATCCGTTGTTGTTATTGATATTATTATTGTATTAACCTCTTTCAGCCTTGAACTTTTCATCTGTATAATGGGGATGATGGTCCCTTTCTTTACACAATTGCTATTAAGATGCAGTGTTCACAGCACATTTATTTGCTGGTCCAGCCAACAAATATTTACTGAGTACCTACAGTCCTGGGCACTGTTCTAGGAGCTAGTGAGAAAGCAGAGTGTCAAACAGACAAAAATCCTGGGCCTTACCTGCTGGCGAGGAGAGAGAGACATGTGAGGCGTTCACGTAAAAGGGCCTATTAAATTCTGACAGTGCCCTCTGGTTTTAAAAACAAAATCCTGCTTGTTTGGTTTGGTTTTAATTTGGCTCCTTAAATAATTAGCTTCACTTGTTATGAAATCTTGTTTAGAACAGTGATACCAGCAAAGGCACATATATATGCCGCACTGAGAATTTCTGCCTCTTCTAGAATTTCTGAGTACAGTTAAACTGTGAATTAGAGCAACCGTCCTTCATGAGCTGCAGCGTTGGGGGCCGAGGGATAGATGTCCTGGCAAAGAAATGCCTTCTGCCTCCTGCTTTGAGGAGCTTAGATTTCCAGGCCCTGAACCCTGCAGGCAGGAAAGCGTTAAGAAAGAAATGTGCATTTCTACTGAACAAGAAAATCAACTTAGAAAAGAAATGTGTATTGGAAAATATCTATTTGCCTGCAAAATAATGTAAAAATAATGAGCTCCTATTCCCCTTTGATGTGCAGCGCACGCTTTTAAGGAGAGATTCTGCATTTCTGAGATACTGGGCCTGGCGTGTAATGAAGTGGTTGTTATGGCAACAACTTTCAAAAGCAAGTATTTTCTGAGAGATGTGCTCCACACAGCCAGCGTGAGAGAGGAAAACATGAAAACAGAGACAGGGAGATGAGCTCGACGGAAGGCATCAGATACGGAGAGAGAGCATCCGCGCTGTGTCCGAGAAGGAGAGAAACGTGCCCTCCACCCCCACCCCAGCCTGGCCGTGTGGACTGCAGGGGAAGCCAGGCCCCTGCCCTGGAAGAGGTCTCTGTGAGGAACGGGGGGCAGGCCCAGAGGAGGTCACAGCTGAGACTGTGTCTCTCAGTTGAGATGTATAGCCTGAGACCAGGGGTTTCATCACCAATTCCTCTCCCAGGTCCCCTCCTTCAGGCTGGCCTCCCAGACTCACCCTCTGCCTCTCCCATCCTTCCATCAGCTTCCTCCTGGCCTCCTACTCAAAAGCACCAAAGGTCTCCCATTCGTTCCAGAGACCAGTCTTCACACTAGCATTCAGGGTCTCCCACTCACTCTACTCCCTCATGTGCTTGGGGGTCCCGCCAAGCTGGTAACCCAGTGTGTGCAGACATGGCATCAAGAGCTGGCATTCATCAGATCTTCTAATCTTCACGAAAAGCCCAAGTGCCTAGAGCAGTGTCTGGTACAGAGTGGCTGCTCAGTCTCTTTGTTGACTGAATGGATGGTCCTTCTCCTGGCTGCTCAGTCTCTGTTGACTGAATGGATGGTCCTTCTCCTGGCTGCTCAGTCTCTGTTTGTTGAGTGAATGGATGGTCCTTCTCCAGGGCTATTGCTATACTCCCCGTTCTGCAGATGAGGAAGTTGAAGCTTGGTGACCTTTAGTGACTTGCCCAAGTCCGAGGACAGTGAGCAGTGTAGCTCAGTGTCTCATACCTCTGCATAGTGTCGCCTCTCAGTAACGTCCCCTTCCCAGCCTCCTATCTTTGTTCTTATCCTGTTTGCCTATAAGGTTTGGCTCAAGGGCCACCTTGACCATGGTGTCATGAAAAAGCCACCTCTAAACTAGACCCCTGAATGTGTCAGCGCTCAGGGACAAGGCCATCGCTACCTGCTGGTGAGTCTGGGCTGGGGCCGCCAGGAACTGAGTTACTTCTGAGGGACTGTGTCTCATTCACAACTCTCTTTCCCACGCGGTGCCTAGCCTAGGGAAGGCGCCTTGTGGCCCTTGGTTGGGTGAAAGAAACTTTGGCATCCAGATGGTTCTGGAAAATCCTGCTGGGTCAGTCACTAGGCTTCTGAGATCCTCTGGTGTGCCCCAGCCAAAGCTCCTTGTGATTGGGAGACTGCTCACATCCAGCCCAAACTCACTCGTGAAGTGATTGTGACTGTGTGTGACACACATGCGGGTGAACACATGTGTGCATGGCCTGCCTGGAGGGGGGTGCTCTAAAAGGGAGTCTGGGGCTACACATGTGTGTGCTTATGCGGCGAAGGTGAGGGAGACAAGTGTGTGCATGGCCTCGAGGGGATTTGCTTTCTAGAGGGGCGTGTGTCTAAACATGAGCGTGTATGTTTTAGGAGGAAAAGATGTGTGTGTGTGCGCGTGCGTGCCCCCCCCCCCCCGTGTGCGTGCGTGTGTGTGTGTGACCTTGGTTGAGGGGGCTTGCTCTGTAAGGGAGCATGTGTTGGGTGAACACATGTGTGCATGGCCTCCCTGGAGGGGGTTTGCTCTAAAAGGGAGTCTGGAGCTACACATGTGTGTGCTTATGTGGCGAAGGTGAGGGAGACAAGTGTGTGCATGGCCTTGAGGGGATTTGCTCTCTAGAGGGGCGTGTGTCTAAACATGAGCGTGTATGTTTTAGGAGGAAAGGATGTGCGTGTGTGCGCGTGCGTGCCCCCCCCCGTGTGTGTGCATGCGTGTGTGTGACCTTGGTTGAGGGAGCTTGCTCTGTAAGGGAGCATGTGTTTAACCATGTGCATATGTGTGTGTGTCTCAGGCATATGCGAGGATGTGTGTCAGTGTGTGCATGCACTGGCCTTGATGTAGAGAGGGAGAGTATGTGTGCGTGTGTGTGTGTGTGTGTTTGTGCGCACGCGCGCATACGTGTGTGTGTGTGCATGTGAGATATGAGCGTGGAGGAAGTGTGCTGCAAAGAGAGGTTGTATAAATGTATGTGTAAGCGGCGTGCCTGGGGATGTGTGGGTGGGTGTGTGGGGAGAGGGGCGTGTGCATTTAGGGTCTGCTGCCTTTGCCAGGTAGAGGCAGAGGGAACCCACTGAAGACAAGCCGTGTTCAGTTTCCGGCTGTGTGAGCGCTGTTGGCAGCTGCTCCGTCTAACCCGTGACCACAGCGAGAAGACTGTGCCATCAGACTGTCCTGTGGATCAGACAATGTAAGAGTCAAAGCTGGAAGCAGCTTTGGAAGGCACCTAGTTCTATCCCTATGTTACAGCTGATCAAAACACAGAGGGGAAGTAACCTCCTGAGGTCACACAGTGCAGCTGAGATAAAGCTAGAACTTGGACTTGTATCTGAGTCTGCGGGTTCCCTCATCCCTCCAATTTGTGGCCGGGTCCCTGAGGAGGAAGGAGAGGGTTAACCACAGAGTAATTAATATCAGGCACCAGAGTATTATACAATTTCATTCCCACTTTAATTAGGGGAACTTTTTTTTTTTTTTTTTTAATAGAAGTCTTTGTTGTGTCAATTAGTTGATTGACTATCATTGGTTTCTGGGTTAGGGAAACTTGATCTGCGGTGAATGAATTTGTTTATCAGGGAAAAGGAGCCAGGGGATGGAAAAAGAAATTCAATTAAGTGTCAGGCTGCTGAGTGACAGGCTGCATTTGATAGGACTTTTAGTTTAATTGCTTGTATTTCATTAAGAGATTTATTTATCAAGAGAATTCTTCATTTTAAAATCTTGGGCAGTATCTGAGTGGCTTCTGGCTATTTTTCTGTGTTGATTGAGGATGCCTAGTGTGGACCTGAAGAATTATCCGGGACCTCTGAGTCATCCTTGTCCCTACTAAGGCCCTCCCTTTTCCTGGCTACTGGGGCTGACAGTCCCCTCATCTTTCCCATCCCAAAGTTATATCTAAAGTTTGGTGAGTGTCTGCATTTCCCTGGGGAGAAAAGTCCATATTTCTCTTTAGATTTTCAAAGTAATATGAGTCCCAAATAAAGTAACACTCAATAGACTGATTGATTACCTTTTTGGTCTTTGTTGTTGTTTTGCCCCACAAAAATAAGTTTAATTTCATGCACATTTGTAAAATTATATATGAAGGCAGTGCTAGAAACTGAATATTACTCTGCGCTTACAAAAGTGACTTTAAAAAATAAATATCCTTGAGAATAAAGTCATCCCTACAAGGTTTAATTTTATTAGAGATGCTATTACTATCAGTTTTTTCAAGAATGTCCTTTAAACGCCACGTCGAATGCATTCTGAGTCAAATGGGTCTTGGTGTTCCAATGTAAACAAGTTGTATGTAATCTGACTTATTTGGGCTATTTTACTCCAAACGCTGTCTGATCCTTATGAGAACTGCCCTGTGTATAATCTATAATAGTCATAGGGGGTGATCACCTTGTTTTAGAAATGAGAAGACTGGGTATTAGAGAGAGCAAGAGGTTTTTTCAAGGAAGAAGTGCCAACCACAGGCAGAACCAGGATGCTCACCTGTTCCTCCTGCTTCTTTTCCAAGGACCTGGCCCTATTATTTGGCCGTCTCTGGACTTGCTTGGTTTAGGGCCTGCAGGGGACAGTTTAGCGCTTCTATTCCTTTTTTAACTTTATTATTCCTTTTTAAAAAATTATTCGTAATCGAGGTATAATTGACATGTAACATTATATTGGATCTCTTCTTTGTCTTTTGATCTATTAGGACAGGAGAGCAGAGTGGCTAAAACTGCCATCACCACCCGTGTTTAAATCCTGAATCGACCATTTCTTATGTGATCTTGGGCAAGTGCCTCGATCCCACTGGTAAACTGGAGATATAGTAAGATTATCTGTCTCAATGGGTTGTCTGGAAGATTCTAAAGGCTATTCCATGCATTGTGCTTAGACTACCTGGTATGTAGTAAATGCTTAATAAATATCAGTTGTAATTATTATTGTACAATTCAAGTCAGATTTCATCTGGGGAAAAAATATTTCTAATTCTTAAAATAACTGAGGACCATTGTTCTGTGCCATGTAAACTCCGCACCTCCCACCACACCGCATCCTTAAGAAGAAATAATTTACCCTCGAAAATGGATGGATTCAGTCCTAGTCCATCGTGAATGCTGGTGAACCCGTTTCCCGCCTCTGCAGGCTTTGCTCTTTCTGGCAAGCCCTGGTACCTGAGTGTTTTTATTTTTCTTCTCGGCGGTAAACATTTATCCGTGACTTTCACTCCCTCCTCCTTTCTTCTTCCTTCTTCCTCCCCTTAGTTCACTCTGTCATTCCTCCCCTCACCCCCATCCATCCCTCCTGGTCACATGCAGGAGCCGGCATCTACAGACTCATAAACACCAATTTTGCACATCTTTTTCCAACTCTGTGTTCACTGAGGTCACACTGGTGGCTTGAAATCAGCATTGGTGGGAGTATGTACACTGTGAAAACGGGAGGCCAGTATAAGGAAAGGCTTTTTTTCATGTGTTTCTTGGATAGCTGTTTTCAGTACATCACCGCAGCCAACCAACCCCCTTTTCATTCATCCATCTCTTTCTATGCCCATCTATCCATCCACCAAACCATGTCCCATTGAGCCATCCATCCAACCAACAGTTATCGAACACTTTTTGGGGGTCAGGCCCTATACAAGACCCATCACAAGAGCAGAATTGGCCAAGAGCCTGCTCCCTGCCCTTGAGGAATTGATAATTTAGTGGAACAGATACCTTACATCTGTCTCAGACTCAAGGACTGTCCCAGATATCACCTCATTGGATGATCATGGTTAGTATTGTTACCTCAGTGTAACAATTGAGGAGATTAAGGCCCAGAGAGGTTAAGTGAATTGCCTGAGGTCACACAGCTGGCTGTACATTCATTTATTTGCCCATATGACAAGGCATGATATTAGGCTTACCAAGGTGCTCAAATCCAGCCAGAATGTCAGGTGAAAACAGATTTTCAAACCTGTCCTTCAGAAATAAGCTTTCTTAAAAAAAAAAAATAGAAAGAAAGAAAAGGAAAGAATAGGGAAAGTTATTTTTCCATCTTGCTTAGATGGGGACAGTTTTGAATTTATTTTTTCAGATTGAACAATCGTTCCTCAAATGGATAGTGATAGGTGATCTAAAAAATAATCTTTAAAAACGTCCCCGAGTTGGGCATTTCCTCCGGGTGACATAACTCACTGTGACAGAATGCATTTAAATTCACAGAAAAGAAATTGAAAGGAATGCCACGTGGAAGGTGTTTGTGTGGGCTCCTCGTTTCTTAACCCTCTCCTTTCACCATCCTCACCCCTTCCCTCCATTGCCCCTGGGCCTGTGGCCTCTTCCATTCTCTCCTCACTACCTTCGGCCACCTGTCTCTGCAGGCACCAAGCACTGAAAGCATTTCTTACGTGGATCATGGGTCCCAGGATGTGGCCAGAGTGGGGGTGGGGTGTATGTAGATTTCCTGATGGGCCAAGAAAGAGGTACCTTTTGGAAGACGATGCTCTCTCTTCTCTCTGGATTCTTATCTGTTCCTATTGCATTTCTATTCCCTCTCTTGGCTAATACGGTAACGAGGAGGGCACTTTGCCTTGGGAAGGCCAACAGTAAGGCCAGATGGAGCTCAGGGAAAAGGGTTTGCTGTTCAACTCAGCCACGAGTCCTCCCTGGTTTGGCGGTGGCCTCCTTCTAAGAGACAGAGCTCCAGGCCATGCTAGGGTTGCTGGCGAGAGTTTTGATGGACAGTGAGATGCTCAAGACCCTGGAGTTTCTTTCACACGGTATTTTCATTGTAACTCCTGAGGCATGTTCTGTTACCTGTAAGCTAACAGATTTTTCTTTTCCTGTGTCCTGCTTGCCACTGTGGCTCTGGAGAAAGAAGGGGTCGGGCGCCACCTTGAGAAAGAGGAGGAAGATGTGATGGAGGGGTGCCTCAGGTAAGGTTTTCTAGAATCAGAGCCTGACATGGGGACTCCCATGAGTGTTTTATTGCTGTGTGCTCTCAGGAGAAGATGGTTGAGCACAGAGAGTAGGGGAAGGACCTGAAGCTAGAACTCAGCTTCAGCCTCATCCCACGGAGACAAGGGGGCTGGCATTTGCACCCCATGACAGTCAGTCAATGGCCACTGGATGTCACTGGTTGGGGGGGAAAATAAACTCCTAGGCGAGGCAGATCCCACCAAAGGCAAGTCTCCAGGGTTGGGGACAGTATTAGTCTGTAGCAGTTAACACTCATAGCATCTGGGGGCTAGGGACACTAGTCTGGTGAAGGGGATACAGCTTGGGAACCAACAGTAGTTACTGCAGGGAAAGCCCTGACAAGATAGGAAAAGGGAAGGAGGAATGTTCTGCTTCCCAGCCTGGTGGGCTGTGTGAGAGAGATGGGAAACAGAGGAGGAGAAGAAACCATGAAGGCATTGTATGTCCGGACCTGCCTGCCTTGGCCTAGAGATAGGTCAGACGGGCACTGAGCCCTCCTTTAGGAGGTCTCTGCTCGGCCTCCTGTTTGGGACATCAGGAAGAGATAGCTATGTAGAAGGCCACTGAAAAGTGAGGAGGCAGTGAGGTGAGAAAAGGCAGAGGCTGGGCTCCAGCCATGTTAGTTCAAAGAGCCTGTCGCCAGGGCAATGGTGGTGAGTGGTCGGGACGTCCTAGAGCCAAAGACTCCTGCCCTGGGATGCACAGGGGCTTTGTGGTGAAGCTGCACTGCTGGTAAGAGTTGAGGTGGGGGTCAAGATATTCAGAGATGACAGTGGCCCTGATGTCCGATGGAGAATAGACCACAGACTTAGCAAATGCTAACAGAATATCTAGGATCAGGCCCTGTGGTAGAGACGGCTAGTATTCCACTGCCAATTATCTATGCTCACCCTCCCATAGCATGTGGTCGTTGCTAGGAGGTGGTTACCCAGACAGGAACTACACTTCCCAGTGAACCTTGCATCTATGCCTGGCCATGTGACAAGTCCTTACTAATGGAATGTGAGTGAAAGGGGTGAGTGTCAATTCTGGATGGTAGCTTTTAAGAAGTGGGTGGGATTTCTCACTTTCTATTCTTCCAGTGGATGGAAGCCAACTCTGTGGTCTGAGAGACTGGCTGAGCCGAAGATGGAATTATCACATGGAAGACCAGGAAGAGACCAGAAATCGCCTCATTGGATGGTTATCGGATGGGGAAAAAGTCTACTGTGTTAAGCCACTAGAATTCGGGAGTTTGTGACAGAAGCCAGTGTTGCCCTGACTATGACAGGCCTGACCAGTCATCTCCAGAACACACACACAATGCCCGTGAAGGCCCTAGCACAGGGCACCAGCTCTGCACCTACTTCCACTCTCGCTGCCCACTTCCGGGTAGCAAAGTTCACATCAAGTCCCCTGTCAACATCCAGGTGCCATCTTGGAGAGGAGGAGGTGGGAGATGAGATCTGAAAGACTCACTCGTAAAAGAGGAACTGAGCGAGAGCTTAGGTATTAAATATTTGCTGCTCAGAGTGTGCTCCCTGGACCAGGAGCATCAAAATCACGTAGAACTTGCTAGACATGCAGATTCTCAGGCCCCAGCTCAGGCCTCCTGAATCAGAATTTGCATCTTAAAATGACCCCAAGGTGATCTGTGTGAGAAAGTGTGAGAAAGGTATTACATCATCAAATGTGCCCCTTGTCTGGTCAGAAGGCCGAAGAGCAGAACAACTCATTCATTCATTTATTCTATTTATGATTTCATTTGTTCTTTTAATTCATCACTGTTTATTGAACATCTATTGTTTTCTCGGTGACATCCCGGAGAAGCAAGGTCCCTATCCTCATAGAGCTTGCTATCTATTGGGGGGGTGAGTACAGACATTAAACATAAAATTATACAGATAATTACAATTGTGGTAAGTAGTACAAAGAAAAAGTGCAGGTGACAAAGAGTAAAACAGGGAACTGACTTGCTCTGGGGACTCAGAGAAGGCTTCTTGGAAGAAGCAACATTTAAAGTGAGACATGAAGGAGGAAGGGAAGTCAGCCAAAGGAAGAATGGGGGAGAGCAGTGTTCCACGCAGACAAGAAACAACATACACAAATGCCCTGAGACAGGAAGAAGCTTGGAAATATTAAATAAAAAAAGAGAGAAAAAACAGCCCAGTCTTTGCTCTGAACTGGAGAAGGGTAAGTAAGAGAGAGTCGGGTAAGGTGGGATGGAGAGGTGGAGGCAAGGGTAAGACCCTGCAGGCCCTGGTAGGCCACAAGGATTTTGAACTTTATCCTAAGAGCACAAGGGTATCCTTGGAAAGGATGTTTGGTATAACTGGTAAGAGCATGGTCTCAGGAGCCACGTGGCCCGAATGTAAATCCTGGCTCAGCCACTGCTTGGCTGTGAGACTTAAGGCAAGTTACCTAACCTTCCAGCACCTTAATTTTCTCATCTGCAAAAGGAGAACAACAGAGTGCCTATTTCATATCATAGGGTAGTTTTTAGAATTAAATGAGTTGTTATATGTAAAGGGCTTATACCACTGAATAGCGCATAAGAATTTGCAATTACAGTTGAAGGGCTTTAATCAGGAGAGTAATGTGATAAGATTTGTGCTTCAAGAAATCACTCTCACTACTGCACAAAGGGAAGCTAGAGGGGAAAAATGAAAGCAGAGAGCTCAGTTAGAAGACTACAGTCACTCAGGAGTGAGCTGCTGACGGTTTAGAGTGGGGTGGAAGCAGTGGAGGTAGAAAGAGGGTGGATGAATAGGACTTGATGATTCGTGGGATGCGGGTGCTGGGGATAGGAGGGAGAGAGAAGAGGAATCAAGATGACTGCTTTGGGCATCTTGGTGGATGGAAGTGCCAGGTTTTCAGTGGAAGTTGATGAGTTAAATTTTGGACATGTCGGATCTGAGATGCCTATGAGACATTCAAATGGAGACCTTGAACAGGCAGATGAAATGCAGGAGCTGTAGATAGATATTTGGGATCTACTAGCATGTCAATGATAATCAAAACCATGAAACTGCTTAGAAAGAGTATATAGGGTTCAAAGAGTTGGGAGCCATGTAGGCTTGGGTGTGAATCTCCACCACATGCCAGCTGTATGTTTTTGGGAGAGTTATTTAGTTTCTCTGAGACTCAGTCTCTGATCTAAAAAATGAGGATGATTATATCTATCCCAAAGGGTTGTTGTGGGTTGTAAATGAAATGTGTATAAGACTCTTGGCACTCAGCTCAATCAATATTAATCACTTTTCTCCCTCTATCTCCCCTTCCTCACTCATCACACGCATTTTTTTTCTACCTTAGTTTCTAAAACATCCTGCACTCAGAGTGCACTGCGGCCTGCCTGCACCTGTTACCCAGATGCTAAACTCAAAGCAGGTGATGTCCAGATGGGAGAACAGTAGCACGGAGACCGAATCCTATTGTGAAATGAACACCGGCCTCCGAGTTGGCGGGACCCTGATTCAAATCTTGTCTCTTTCTCTCACTTGCTTGAGAGCTCAGGGAAGTCCCTGCACCTTCCAGAGCCTTAGGCACGTCATCTGCAAGGTGAAGAGTTAGGTGATTCCACTCTGTATGAGTTCACTGGGGCTGCTATAACAAAGCACCGGAACTGGGTGGCTTAAACAACAGATATTTTGCACTCACAGTTCTGGAGGCTGGTGGTCTGACGTTAAGGTGTCAGAAGAGCTATGTCCTTCTGAGACTCTGCATGGAATCTCTCCTTGCCTATTTTTAGCCTTCGGTGTTGGCTGGCAATTATTGGTGTTTCTTGTCTTATCTTGCATCGCCCCAATTTCTGCCTCTGTCATCACAGTGGCCTTCTCCTCTTGTGTGTGTCTCTGAGTTTCTTGTCCTCCGCTTACAAGGACACAGTAACTTTGCATTGAGAACCAGCCACGCTACTCCAGTGTGACCTCATCTTTACATCTGCAAGGACCCTGTTTCCAAATCAGGCCACATTCTCAGTTACCGGGGTGAGGAATTCAGCCTTTTTGGAGGGTGGGGGACACAATTCAACTCGTAACATATTCCTAATTTTTTTTCCTTCTGGATTTGTAGCGAGCAAGGGGGAAAACACCTCCGCAGAGGAGAGGGCTAGGAAATGTTAATTATATTTTTACTTGTTGTTAGAAAACAGTTTTCTGACTGCTAAAAATATATGTGCTCTCAGTTAATTATGATCTCCTTGTGAAAGGCACTCTGCAGGCAAAACAAACCTCTTATTGAGAAAACCAACAGAGAGGTAAGGGCTGGACACTGCTATACCCGGAAAGAAGTTTGTGTTGAATCAGAAAATTCAGACTCTTTCTCCCCTCTGTTCTCTGGGGCACTCTCTTAGGGTGGGGGCAGGGCCAGGTGGTGGGGAATTTTGTCTTTTTCTCTGCTCCCCTTTAATGGGACCCCTGGACACTGTTTGCTTTCTCCTAGAATAGATAGTAGTGCACATTTGCCCTCCAGGGATAAGCCAGTTCTGACTGTGACAGACTCCGATGGCCTCACCAAACCACAGAGTATCCTGCTAGCCTGCTCCATTGAAAAAACATGCCTGTTGAGCCAGGAGATTATTAAGGGCCTGTGTGCTAGTGGTCTCATTGGGCCTCAAACACTCATGGGCCAATTGCACTCCTCCATATTTACCCAAATGAGTTGAAAACTTATGTTCATATGAAAACCTGCACACAAATGTTTATGGCAGCTTTGCTTGTAATTGTCATAACTTGGAAGCAACCAAGATGCTCTTTAATAGGTGAGTGGATAAACAACCTGTGAGACAGCTAGACAGTGGAACATTATTTGGTGACAAAAAAAAAAAAAAATGATTAAGCCAGAAAAAGACATGGGAAAACCTTAAAGGCGCACTGCTAAATGAAGAGGCCAGACTGAAAAGGCTACATGTCGTGCGATTCCAGCTGCATGACATTCTGGAAAAGGCAAAACTATACAGACAGGTAAAGGATCCGCGGTTGCCAGGGGTTTGGAAGGAAGGAAGAAGAGATGAATAGATAGAGCACAGGGCATTTTTAGGACAGTGAAACCATGTCGTATGATACCGGAATGGCAGATATGTGACACCATGCATTTGTCGGTGCAAATCTAAGAATTAAAGTCTACTGATTAAAAAACCAACAAACAAACCTTGCGTGCCTGTCACTTTAGGGAAGCTCTTGGGGCTAAGGGGACTCTTGCAATCTCCCTCATGAAGCAGAGGCACCAGTGCCCGATGCAGCTCTTCACATCCAGGTGGCCTGTTTCAACCAGTGACCACACAATCTAACTTGACACCAGCTCTGAATGGCACTCAAGGCAATGTAAGATTCCACAGCTGGTCCAGACAGCTGTGCAGGTGGCCCTGACTCTTGGCGGGTCTGGTGGCGCATCAGGGTGCTCTTTGCAGCTGGTGGAAAATCTTGAGCTTCCCAGCGAGCACTGCTGGGCTGGGACAGAACCGAGGTGAAGCCAACAGGGCACTTGCCTCGGGCACAAAATTTAAGGAGACGCCAAAAAAAAAAACCCTTCAAATATCAAGATAGATAATATTTTCATTGCATTTTCTTAAAATGGAAATTAATGCAAAAACATTTATCACCAAAATAGCAAAACTTTTAAGTAAAAAGTGACCTTGCACTTACATGACTTGGCCTCACTCACCCCACCCTAATCTTGGTCTGGTCATATTTTGTATTTATTTGACATTTTATTCGTCATAAATTTTTTGGTATTAATTTTTATTTAAAAAATCATTTCAAACAAAATATTTTAAAATCTTGTTTACTGAGATTTGGGGTACGGTGCTTAAGAAGAGTGCCTCGCTTGCTTCACTGTATCCTGGCCAAGCCTCTACACCTCTCAAATATCAGGTTAATGTATTCATTCAATAAATATTTATTATCTGCTACATTCTATTCACCAGTGGACAAGATAACTAAACTTATGAGTATTGATCTCCCTCGTTCCTGGGCTGGCCCCATTGTTCAAGGGGCTTATGGCCAAGGGTCCATAGTGGCATGCATGCACCCAACACCCAGACTTCCTGGGATGCCCCCCATTGCTCAGTGTCCAATGCCCCAGCAGTAGGCATCTACTTCGGGTCCTCAGTGAGGTGCCATACTGCGTTGAGGGCAGCTGGTGGCTGGTTGGTTAATTGGCCCTCATCTGCTATGGAGCTGGAGCAGTTTGTCCTTTCCAGAAAAGACACGTATTCTGGATTCCCACTCCTGTCGGGTCCTGCCAGCATCACCGCGGACATTGATAAATGCGTCTTTAATAGCCACGAGTTCCCTCTGGCCATAGCAAGAGCACCAAGGGAATGAGCGGTGAAGTGCTCACCATGTAGACACAGAAGTAGCCAGCCTGGCAGAAGGGGAAGTGGCCCATTGAGGACTCACCTCTGCCTCCTTTCAGGCTGGGCTGCTGTTCTGCAGGAGGACGTAGTAGATGATCTGAAGCAGCAGCCGGTATCTAATGTTTTGTCGTCCGTGGCCAGAGCACACAGGTCTTCCCCCTTCACTCTGGATTACCTTTTCCCAGACACCCTTAATTGGAGCTGAGACCCTTGCTTGCCCAAGTCCTATTTCTCTGCCCCGAAGTCCAGCCCCCAACCTGTGGCCCTGTGTTGGCATCTATTTTTCACCATCTTCTCCCTCTGGCAGTCAGGCTTAGCCCTTAGACGGTGGGGAGCAGCCTGGATTCTAGCCCTAAACTGGAGGACTGCAGAACCAGGGTATTTTCCTAGCCTCATGGTGCCTATGCTCTCCAACTAGAGACCTGACATCCAGATCCTCTATGGTCTCACGGTTTGCCCTGAGACCAAGGTTTCCATGTGCAGGAGTATAGGTTGTGCACTGCACAAGCACACAGGCCACTGTTCCAGTGAAAGAAATTGTGAATGGTGTCCTTGGAATTGTGTAATTCAGCAGCTTTGCCTTAGCAGTTAAGCATGAGATGACAACGCTCTTTGGGAACTTATACCCATGTCAGTAAGGAAAAGGACATGGCAAGTTGACTCTGGTGACCGAGATCCAAGTGTGATCATAACAACAATAAAAATAACACATTTAATATGTTGAAACATCAGTGTAAGTCTTCTACATGTATTATCTCAGTTAATCCTCATGACAACCCTATTAGGTGATATTACTATTATCCTCATTTTACACATTAGAAAATTGCGACCCAGTAAGGTTGGGTAATTTGCCAGGGACGCACAGAGGAAAAGTGGTAGAGCCAGGATTTGAATTTAGGCAGTTTAACTCCTCAGCCTCTAGCTCTTAAACATGATCCAATACTGGTGTATCCTGACTCCTTCATTTCAAGATTGTGTACTGGATCAGCCTTAAACATAGTACAGAGGAAAGATTTAAAACTAGGCAAATGTGGGTCAAAGTCACACTGTACCAATGTGACTGTGGCCCCATCCCATAATCTCTCTGAGCCTCCATTACCTGTTCAAATGAGCCTTTGATAGCTAACAGGTATCACACTTACTGGATGTCAAGTCCTGCTAGGACTTCAACCACATGACCTCATTCAGTCCTCACAGGTCTTCCTGGGGCCCTCTCTGCCTGGCACCATGGCCTGGAGTGACATCTAGATAACATGTGTGTGGAAGGACTTTTGAAATGGCATCTTTTCATGCACACGTGCTCATTGTCAAGAGCAATAATTGCTAAATCTCGTGAGCCTCCACTTGCGAGAGGTTAAGTGCTTCACCTGCAGTATCTCCATTAATCCTACAAGGTAGGCTCTTACATCCTTTTACAGATGACGACGCTAAGCTTCAAAGATGAGAAATAACTTTTTCTGGGTCAGAAAGCTAAGGGGTGGTAGAGCTGCTTTTTCCTCTGAGACAGGCTGACCGCAGAGCCCATGATCTCCATTTCAAGTCCCAACGGCCTTTCGGGTGGCCCTTCCTCATGGGGTTCTGCCTACCACCTACCTTCAGCTGGAACAGGAAGTAGGATGGAGGTGAGGTAGAGAGAGACTCAAGGGAAAGAAGCAGCTCATAATCATGCAGCTTGGAGCATCTGTGTGATTGGTCCGCAGTGTCTCCCAAGGGTGATTTTGTTGTACCTCACGATATGGAAAATCAGGAGCATGATGGGTGCCAGAGAAGCCAAATCTGCCTCCTGTTGAAACAAGAACTTGTACGCCAGGAGAAGGCCCTTGAAGGCTGAGGTTTCTCCTTTGCTGTTGCCAAGGGCTCCTTTCCGATTTCATCTTCATTTAGGACCATTGAGCGAGAAGAATGAAGTTATAAAAAGACTTGCTTCCAAGGCCTGTCATTAAGGCACTTCTTTGTTTTCTGGCTTTTCCTGCTGGGTTTTTAATAGCAGGCTTTGTGGCATTTGGGGACTTGTACCCGAGCTCTGAGGGAGGCCCCCAGCACCCACATGACTCCCAATGCTCTGGATGACCCTCTCACACACCTTGCAGGTGGGCAGACTGAGATCTGG
>KE777788.1:0-45402 GCA_000465285.1 Eidolon helvum
TGGGGGTAGAATGTTAATTATTTACAGTGCGCCAAGTAGCAATTTATTTGGAAATGGTCTGCCTTCTGAACTGGTCGTTCCCCGTTCCCCATTTCCTCAGCCCCTGGCTAATGACACTCAACCCACACAGTATCGGAAACTGACCTCTCTCCCTTCTGGTGAGTTCACACTGCAGTCTGGATTCTGGAATTCGAACGACAGAGAGCTTGGGGTCACAAGGGAGTCCCACGAGGCATACTTTTCCTAAGATTTCATACTTTTCCTAAGATTTCATTGCAGGCTCCCAATTATGTCTCTTCCTTTGTGGTCTAACAACTGCAGGGCTAGTGAGGAAGAATTCTATTGGTAACGCAGGTCGGCAATCCACTGGGGAGCAGAACTTGACGAAGAGTGCACGGGGCTGGGCACCCCGGGGCCCCTTTCTTCCACATCCATTAAGTATTTTAATAGGAGAGGTGGCTCTGAGTGCGAGACCTGAATCCAGAGTTCCATTCGTCTACAATGACCTTTTCCTCTAGGGCAGGGTTTCCCAGCCTGGGCACTACTGACATTTAGGGCCAGACGATGCTTCGCTCTGGGGCTGTCCTGTGCATTACAGGACGGTTAGCAGCATTGCTGGTCTCTATGCACTAGTTGCTGGCAGCACCCTCCAAGTTGTGACAACCAAAAATTTTCCAGGCATTGTAAGCATCCCTGTGCAGCAAGATCGCCCCTGCTGAGAACCCTTTTTCTGGAGGACAGTTTCCCATCGCCCCGCTGGAAACCTGCGTTCCTTGGTGCACGCTCCGTGTTTTCCTTCTAATTCCCTGGCCACATCTTTGGGGCCTCCCTGTCCTCTCCCTGATCTCCAAATGCTGCCATCCCTCAACACTTGGACCTGATCCCCTTTCCCATTACATTTTATGCTTTCGCGCTCTCATTCGTCCCCAAGATTTTAAATATCTTCTATTTGCCAAATACTCTCAAATTTGTCTTGAGCCCAGATCTTTCATCTAAGCTCCAGACTCATTGCTGTTTGTTCTAGATGTCTCATTGGCCTCACAGAATCCATCTTTCTCCAGAAATCCATTTCCCTTCTCACCCCACCTATCTTATTGTCCAAGCCATAAATCTGAGGTCATCCTAACTCTTTCTTTTCTCTCATCTTCATGTCCAGTCCATGACTAATCCCTGGCAATTCTGTCTTCAAAATATACCTGAAGACCATGTGCTCCCTGCCCTCCAGTTCAAACCACCACACACCTTAAACAACCAATAATATAATCATTCCAGTGACGTCAGCGGTTTCCTGACTTTCACTCTCTTCCCTTCCAAGCCATTCTCCATCCAGAGCGATCTCGTAAATGCGCAAATCAGATCGTAAGATATAGTTACTTAAAAGTCACTCTACGGCACCTGAATAAAGTCTCAGTATCTTAACACTGCCTTAGCAACCTCCCCTTGTGCTATTCTTCCTTTCGTTTGCACTGTTACCGCCATGCTGGCCTTCTTTTGCTTCCTCATCTGTGTCACCTTGGGCTCCCACACATGCAGTTACCTCCACCTGGGGCACTGGCCCCCAACTCTTTTCATCCTCTGGGTCTCAACATGTCATTTCTTCCAGAACATCTTTTCTGATCCCATCCTTTTCCATTCAGTTTCCCTGTCACGGTCTCTCGCTGTGTGCTTCCTTATGGCACTTGTGACATATGTCCTCATGTGATTATTTCTTTCTTGTTTGGTGCCCCTGCTATACCAGAAGTGTCATGAGGGAAGGGACCCTTAGTGTCCCTTCTGCCCATTGCCATGATCCATCTTCATACGTAGTATGCGATACTTAGGTAAGTACTCGGTAAATATTTATTGGATGAATGACTATTTACCTCTCATTTCCTTGGTCAAACTGCATCCAGAAAAGAATACTTTATGATCCAGAGAAATTAATGACTACTAAAGCATGAAGGAAAAGCTTCTAGAATGTCCGTGTAAATGTAAAGAAGCTTTCCAATGGTGGTTCTTGGGAGCACGAAGCACAGGAAAATGAGTCAGGCACCGCTGACTAGAAATGACACTTGTTGATTTCATCATTAGTATTCCACATTTGTCCTAAGATGTTCCACAGAATCAGGTGGGAACTCCCTGAATCACAGGCAGGGCCACCCCCAAAGCAATCTAAGAGGAAGAGCTAAAACTAATTCAAAGTTTTCTCGTGACACTCCCTTCCTGGAAGGCCTGATTTCCCAAATCGGTCGGGATGTCCAGGAAGCATGGCCCCTCACCCCCAGGCCCAAGATGCCATGGAAGTCATGGACCAGCAGCTTCACCGGACATGTGGTATGATGCTCTGCCCATCGCCAAAGCCCCATCAGAATGGGTGGACTCGATACAAAACCACAGAAGTATCTCCTCCATAGAATGAGACAAGGGGAGGCCAGGTTTCTTTCTCTCTTCAGCAGGTCCACGGTTATGCGCAGTTTCTGAAAACTCACGAGTGTGGACGGCTGCAGGGTGTGGTGTAAACTGGTGGTACTAAAACACTCAGCCTTTGAGTCGAACCGAGAGTGATTCATGTCAGCCTCTCCCGAAGGGGCAGCAGCTGCACAGCAACCCGCCCGCAGTTTAAGTGGCTCAGCACTTGCTCAGATCAGGTTCCACTCACATCCAAACGAATCCCAATACACGGAGGCAAAAAAAAAACCCTGAAGCACTTCGGACGCCCAGTCGATGCAACGGTGGAATTTACTTTTAATGGGTTTATTTATCGTGTCTTACACCGGCTTTAATGAATCTGAGAGGAGAGCTTCAAGGTCCGTGCGTTACGGCTCAAGGATGAGTCTAGGTCCTGAGCCCAAACATACTGTGATTGGCTGCATGTTGCTAAACAACAAAAACAGCCGTGCATCTGCTGTCCTTGCAGGGCTGGGACATTATTTACAAGGGGATCACCCAAGTTCCGTCAGCAGCCATTAATACAGTACTAATGGGATATAAATGATGACTCGCACCAACAGTAAAGTAAAAAGGTCAGACTGAGGCAAACAAGGGATTCTGGGAGGATGGAAGCCACAGACAAAGATATTCTCTTAAATTTATTCTCAGTCAAGGTGGAAAAAGAAGCCCCATGAAGGTGCCACCGGCTTTCAGAGAAAGATTTGTGCCAGGATGAGCCGCCCAAGTTTCAGTATTCATTCAGAGGGGGATCGACTGAGCATTTTCTTTGTGTTGGACCCCAAAGATACAAAAAAAAAAAACAACAACCCAAAACACAGCCCCTGCCCTTGGGAAGCATGCAGACAGACAGGCTGTGCAGAAGGCTGAAAAAGCAGGAAGCCAGAGGTGGCTGCTGTTTTGTGGAGAGACCAGTATGTTGGATAATTCAGCTTTGTGTCTCTTCTGCTGCCCAGAATGATGGCAGAGTTAGGAAGATACGAAGACTCAGTTTAAACTGAGTGGAGGCCGGGGCTAATGATGGGCCCTAAGGAATAGGGACTTAATTTTGAGACTCGTAATTAAGAATCCAGCAAGATGTGAAACCAAACTGAATCAACACAAAGACAGATGGAAGTCTCCCAGGTTAGGATGGACGTAAAAATATTTGTTGAATGAATGAATAAACCTCTTTCACACAACATCCCATCTGTGGCTTACCTCGGATTCTTTGTAGTAACGTTCTGGAATTTCATCGCAGGCAATATCAATGAAGCAAACTTCTCTCTCTAGGTCTTTGGCTTCGTTGTCAAAAATCTGAAAGAGCAGGGCGACATACCAAAGGTTAGTGACACTAGGTGATATCCTCAAGGAGTCCGCAGGTTGGCACAACTGTGCCCATGGCAGAATAACACCCCACAGAGCATCTTCGCATGGCCCGGTGCCCCTGGCTAGTGCTTTCCGTCTGCTCACAACGTTTTGTCACATCAGAGGCAAGTGTAGCATCGATCACTGCTTGGTGAGGGGTAGAAGGAAAAGGCTGTTTTCAGAGATTCAGGAATGAAGAAATAAATCTCTTCCAAAAGTCTCTTCCAAAAATGATGTCTGCTGACTTTTGGCAGTTAATCCGAATGGAGGGGGTGAAGAGACTAAAAAAGGTCTGACTAGATATGAGGCATAAAGCAGAAATATAGCCCGAGATTTAGAGAAGAAAAAAATGTTTTTTCCCCCCACTAAAATTTTCATATATATTTAATTTCACAACAAATACTTGCTCACCATAGTAAAAACAGATAAACAGAAGAACATAAAGATTGTCCACAATCCCAGTTCCCAGGGATAAACACAGTATTATTTTCGATCATTTAAGAGCATGGTTTCCTTGGTACACTTAGGGGTAAGAACTTGAAAAGATACTGAGATGGCTTCCGGCCAGTCTACTTAGGCCCAGAACATCTATCACTTGCAAAGAAATATGTAAGACAGACACATACACGGATATAAATTTTGGTGGAAAGACTATGTTCGTCTAGTTTTTCCAGTTGCCATTTTTCTGGTCTAAAGGAATGATCTTCCCAGCCCCTTTGAAGGATAGTAAACAGATTAAGTTTGCAAAACCACTTCATCCTTGGAGGAAGTTTTAACTATATACACATGTCACTGTTTAGCTAATTCCAGCAGGGGAATCATCTGTTAACACTAATTAAATCTGACTCTTCAGAAGGGAATGAAATACTTTGGAAGAACACGGTGGTTGGTGCCTAGGATCATTGTCTTGACACAAATCTGGTGCCTATTAATAACCTGCTCTCTCATAGAACAGTGACAGCAAGGCTCTTTACATGCTACATGCTCTTTGGTTTGATTCTCAAGTGGAAACTATCAGCCCTTCCCAAATGCTTTCTGAATAATATTGGTGCTGGTAATTATCCTCCAAGTCTGCTGTTTGCTCTGTCGCTTATTTTTTTTCTAAAATGGTTGGGGACTGGACTCTTCAGATTTGTCCAAGAAAATTAAATCCCAGTCTGACCCGAGGTGGCCACTGCATTTTCCTTCAAGATGGAGAAAGACGGGTTCTTGGATCAGCTCTGATTCTTCCCACTGCCACTTGAATTCAAGAACTATGGAACACTCATTAAAGTGTTTGGGAGGGACAGGCAGATTGCTTTGAAATAAAATACTAGGTCTCAGGTTGTGTGTGTGTTTTTTTCTCTCTCTTTTATGTATGAATCTTTTTTAAGAGGGCGCCAAGAGAAGAAAGACGCATGCCTCATTAAGAAAACAAAACAAAATAGACCACCCCAGAGGGAAATGACAAAAGAAGAGAGATTTGACATTTACTGGTGGAAAAATTTATGAGTAAAGATGGAGAAATAAACAGGGGTTAAGGGAGTTAATGACAGATGATGTAGCTTTTCCCACTTTAGTTGAAACATTTTTGATCACCAGTTATCACATCATCGCCTCTCAGCTTCGAAGCCACCCGTTCGTCTCTGCTCTGAGATAATGGACGGGACCTTGTAAGCGCTTCTCCTTCATAGTGGGCACCTTAAGCCATGTACTACAGGGACCCTGCAAGAAGAAGGGGGCTCTCTTCAGGTCTGGATCTTACTTCTGTCACAGACTGTGTCAGTGGAGACACTCCGTGGTGCTGTCTCAGCTGCACGTGATGCAGGCTTCGATGCGTGTGATCCGGGCCCTGCACTGACAGTGGTGCTCCGATTCTACACACCTGCCACCAGTCTCCTCTCACCTGTGCCCGGAGGGCTGTTTTCTGCTGCCCAGCACCGTACATCAGCTCTGGGCCAGGCAACCCAGCAAACTTCTCCACACCCCAAGGGCTACGGCCCTGACTTCTCCAAGTCTGAGCCCAGGCTGTGAGAGGGGCCCCTTCCAAGTTTGTTTATCCTTGGGTAACTCCCTCAGCCTTAGATAGCCTTTTTGAAGAGAGTATTATTATTCCTGATTTTCAGATGATAAAACCAAGGCTTAAAGAAGAAAGAGCTTTGCCTGAGGTCACAAAGCTAGCGCAGAAAAGCTCAGATCCAAGCAAGTCTCCAGGCTTCACCACTGGGCTCCTCCAGTGATCAAAGGCCACCTTTTGGCACTCAACCGAGAAAATAAATATCAATCAAAAATGCTTCCTGCTTCTTTCTAGAAGGATGGAATTGGAATCTGGTTCTCTTCCTGCTACTTACAAAATCTATGTCCCGAGTAGCCGTTACTGGGAACTCCCAAAAGACTTGGAGCTTTTGAACAGCTGAGGCTGCAGTAGAAGTTACACAGTTACCCTTCAGTTCAGATTCTGGTCTCCATTAATGTGACACTTAATTCTTGCATCAAAATTCATGAAATACCAAGCACCTTTGCAGTAAATATTACAGGGTGGGGTTCCCCTGTCCTGAACAAAGCCACAAGTAATCACTTTGAGGACCTCAACATCCTTTTCATACTTGAGATTACAAAGAGTAGTGACTTCCGATAAATAATTAATCTCCCAATGATTAGAGATTTTTAGGAGATGCTCTTAGGTGCTCAATAAGTGCCTGCTGAATTAACGGAAGGCATTAGCATCTACTTTCCAAAGAGGCACCTACGGCAGGAATATTGCTTACTAATTGCCCTTAGCTTCCTTTCATGAGCCTGAGTTCTATTTCCTTGGTTGTAAGCACTCTAACTTTCCATAGCTCCTAATATAGGATTTGATGTATAGAGTGAAAACATCATGGTACTGGCTGACAGGTCCTACACTGGAAATCAGATCCGAGTTTGAATTCAGTTATCTCCTCTGTGTAACTTTGGACAAGGCCCTGCACCTTCTTTGGGTCGCAGCTGCAAAATAAAAGGCTTAGTCCAGATGGATGGATATCAGGGAGTTGGGAAATGTCTTGGAATTTGACTCCAAATTTGGGGAGGTACATTTTTCTGGAGAGAGTGACCACTCTCACCTTATTATCAAAGAGATCGGTGGCCCGTGAGACCGAGATGACCACTGACATTTCTTCTGGTTAAAACATCTGTGATGCTGACTGACAGCTGGGTCGTGTCAGTCTCCCAAGTCTCACCCTTTGGCTCAGTCCTTCTCTGCCCCTTCACCTCACAGCCTGCAGACTTGGGTGGTGCACACAGAGGCTGCTACAGGGCAACAGGAAGTGGTGGAGGTCATGATGTAGTGTAATCAGAGGCCACAGCTGGGGTGAAACGGGCTAATCTTCATGCTTGGTTTAGGGCATGATCCAGCATTAAGCCGACACTATTACAAACAGCCAGAGGCTTAGCCAGGCCCCAAAGGAAAACAGCAAGAGTAAGTATTCATTTGGGTTTCCTCGGTGGTAGCAATAGCAGCTGCCAGGACTCTGGTCCAAACACCAGCTCCTTGAGGTAGAGTAAGAGATTTGATGAGATAGCTTTAGGACAAGATGTGTCTTGTTGATATATTAAGTCAAAGCTCTGCCAGGATCGCACCTGACACAGGTGCTATGCACCTCGGGCCTTGGGAGCATCGGAGGCAGAATCTGTCTTCTGAGACAGGAGTTGGGTTTGGGAGTTAACTGTGATACTTTCCCTATATCCCCTATAATAACGTTCCCATCTTTGCTTATTTGTCAGCAACATGCTCACGCATGATCATCTGCAGTGGATTTCAGTTCCAATCTGGTTGACTCTCCTAACCTCCATCTCCAATCCCCACTAGACAACAAACATTCAATAAACAAACTCCTTTTACTATGAACGAGAAGGCAAACCTCCTGAGTAAATACTATCTTATAGATTCCAAAATAAAATGGAAGTAATTTCCCCCTTCTTTGTAAAGCATTATGAACATTAAGTATCAGGCATCTTTAAAATCTTTATATTTTGACCAAGTAAGCTTAAGTTTTGAGAATTTATCTTAAGAATCTTAAATAAAAGGAAAGCTTTATGGACAACGATTTTCACTGCAACATTGTTGTAATGAAGAGAGAGAGAGAGAGAGCCCCCCCGAGAGAGAGAGAGAGAGAGGAAGCGAATGAGCATGAATAGCTTAAATATCCCAGTACAGGAGAATGGCCAAGGAAATTATGATAAAGCCACCTGATGAACTATTATGTGGCCATTTAACTCCATTCTTAAAAAAGGTTTTTCCAGAGGGTACACATGAGGGTGGGTGGGATGAAGAAAGGGAGATGCCCCATATTTAATACAGGCCAATACTGAGTAATGAAGTCATAACTGAGAAGAGAAAGGTACGTTGATAGACATGGACTGTGTTGTAACGATGCACTAGACTCCATCCTTGAACAGAGATGTCTTTCTAGACCTTGAGACACCTCCTGTTATAGCCCACTGAGGGACGGCACAGTGTACAGCAGCTCTCAGAAATCCACAATCCTGGGAATCATGGATTCTGCAGCTTCCTTCTCTGTAACGGTAACTCTTGTGGTTTAAGATCCAAGTTTGGATGGGAGCTCTCTGTATTTTCTGTATAATTTCTCTGTAAGTCTAAAACTGCTCTAAAACATAAACTCTATTACTTTAAAAAAATTGAGGAAAAAAAAATTACAAGCTTAGTAGCTATGTGGATTTTATCTTCCTGTCATCTGTCCAAGTTACCAAGGATGCAAGGTAGAGGTAGTTGATTAGTAGGGATTTTGAGAAAAATCTACCAGTCATCTTGTTTTATGCTTCAGGGATGATTAAAGGGACAAAGGATCTCAGCTAAAGCCACTGTTTTCTCACTTTATTTTGCTGTACTTCAGAGGGCTCCGGGGAAGCAACTGACTAAGACATATCAACAAAGAACAGGTTTAGCAAGAAGGCACACTGGAAGCAGAATTGTTAACAATATTTTCATTTTAATGCTCTGGATTTTCAAAGTGGTCATGGGTTTGGTGGAAGCTGGGGATGCTGGCTTCTGTTTAATATATTAGGCACATGGGGTTAGGGTCGGTTTATGTTTTATTGATTATTTCTAGCAATAGCACATAGAAAAATAGAAAAAAAAATAGAAAAAAAAAAAAAAACACCCCAAGTCAGTGACAAAGAAAATCGTCATTTTATGACCCCATCTCTACTGGTATCCCTGCCAAGAACATTTTCATGCCCTGACAATACAACTGTGACAGTTTCATAAACATGTACACTCTCTGATCCATTCCAAGAGTGTGCAACTTGTCTTTACATTGCTATTAAGACAGAGATTAAAAGAAAAAATAAAAGGCTTCCTTCGGTTCCTTTAAAAATGTTTCTGCTTCTGTTTTACCCCATCAGAATCGTGAGCTGGGTAACTGTTGTCTGTTCTGAAGGTGGAATTATTTGAGACAGCACACTGGAGAGAAGAGACTAGGCACACGGCAATCAACGAATCAGCAGATATTTATCAAGCACCTACTACGTTTCAACACTGTACCTCTAAACATACGAGATGCAGTGCACTCTTAAGGAGGCTTACGGTTTTGTAGAGAAGACCAGATTCAGTGCAAGGTTTAACCGACGACACCACATAACATACAATCTATATGTTACTAAAGTATTAAGTACTAAAAGGCGTGCTTCAAGCAAGAGTACTCCAGTCTGAATTCAGCGAGGGGGAAACTCGACAAAGGGAAAATGGTTTTTTTCCGCGAGTCACAAAGGAAAGAGAAGACAAAGATTTCCGTCCAGAGCGTATGACAAAGCTCTGTCCCTAGTGAGGTGGTGGTGACACCTGTGCAGGGTTGCTGGCAGGTGGAGAGGGGCAGGGGAGCTCCAACAGAGCCTCTGGATCTCGGTGGAACTTTCCTGTGCTGTTCTGTTTTCTTTACGCTGCCTTCTCTCCTTTGATTGACAGTTCGCTCACCTTCCTGTATTTGGTTTGTGTTTTCAAGGGCTCAAAATGGACAATGGGAGGAAGAGACTCAGAGGGAACCCTCTCTGCAGACAGTCGCCTTTGGGCTTCGGGTAAACTTCTAGGTGTTCTCGCTAAGGGATCCCGGAAGGCGGCAGAGTGTGTGAGGATGGGGTAAAGCTCTCGGAGGTGGGAGCTAATGACGTGAGGACACCTCAGTGAGGAGAAAAGGTGTAGGGAGTGGGAGGTGAACTGTTCATAAGCCGGGTAGAATACCCGGGTAGACCCAACAGGCCTACATGTCTTAGATGGCAGGCACTGGGGAGGTGCTGCTGATTAGGAGAGGATGGGGATGGGCACAAGTAAAATTCTTTGAGGAAGGCTGGAGCTCTGGGTGGTGGGAGATGGTCTAGATCAGAGATGAAGACGAGGGAAGTAAAGTGGCTTCCCTCAGCACCGTTTGTGGGTATTCTGCACGTTACCGACAGGTCACTACAGACAGTGACCAAGGGAAGCTGGCACACACTTGGGGGCAGCCAGGGCTTCCAAGAGGGATGCAGAGCTCCCAGCTGAGCGAGGACCACTCCCACCTTGGCCGTGGAACACGGATGCCAACGCATCCTTGGGGGGCCAGGAAGCGTGAGTAGAAAAGAATGCCACATGTTGAGCCCCCTCGACGGAGCTGATTCAAACCCTGGGGCATTCATGGAGTCAGGAACGGCCTTAGAATTGAGCCCGATCTCTCTCCCCTGCTACAAAACCTCATTGTAGTCCCCCCTGAAAGAAGTCCCCATCTCAACAAGTGTCATGAATAATTTTTTGCTTTAAAAATGGGCTAATGGCGGAGATTTGTCCTTGTCCTTCCCCCACCAGCCTCAAAGGTTGCAGAAAATTCAAAAACAACAGACAGAAACCTCGTGACAGCAGTACAGAAGAGACAGAAGGACAGGGATAACCTAGGGCATTGCCCATCGGTGAAGTTCAAAATCAAAAGCTGCTGATAAATGCCCCTGGTGAATGATAGCGACAGAAAGGAGGAGGACAGCATTCTTGGAAAGTGGCTGGACAGAGCTCTCAGGGCAAAGAGCACAACAAAGCGAGTATGAAGTCACAGGATGGTCTCTTTAAGCGCAGAGGTGTTTCTTTATCTTTCGAAGCTGACATCTGGAAAGAGCTCCAGCAAACCAGTGGTGGGTTCAGAACGACTTTGAGCCATGACCTGAAGTCAAGGCAGGGAACACTGGAGAACCCTGGCTCATTTGGGTGAGATGAAAGGTGAGGAAGAAGGTTCAAGAGGCAGTAATCAAAGTGACATGGTGACCGATGAGAAAAAGGTCCTGATTGGAGAAACCGTATTCTAATAAGGTGCTCTAGGTCGTGGCCACTAATTAAGAAAAGTACATTAAAGCGATGCAGAAGGATCACAAATGCTATGACTCAATTCATTTACTAAAAAGGCTTTTATGGCCCCAAAATACTTCTAAATTATGGTTCCCAGGGCAGCTGTGACAAGGCTCTTTTCATAAGCTTGGTCTAATTTCAGCACAGAGCTGCCTCAATCCGAATCCTCTCTCTAGGCCACAGCCCTTTTGGACACGTAGACAGTGTCAGGAGATCAGGCCCACACTCTACACAGGCATGTGGGGATGGATACCAGCACCTGAGATGCTGTAAGTCTCCTGCAGGATGATCAATAATGCTTCCTCATATAAGTCTCAGATGCTGAGCTTAAAATAGTTTCAATTTCTCCCGGCTCCTTCTTATTTCAATTCACGGGTGGTCTCTGGGACTAGAACTGAGGCTCTTCTCAAGGTGACGGGTCGATATTTAAGCCGGAAGCGTTCACAGGCTTGCTGTGGGACAGCCTTCAGTGGCCTCAGTGTTTGGGGTTTGCCATGTCACAGTGACCGGAACCCTTGTCCTTCCCCAAAACGTTTTTTTGAGACTAAACAATGAATCCTTTGCACGAAGAGGCAGAGTTCCTGACACAGAAAAATCACTGGGACTTGCTTTTTCCCTGAGAAGCCACTAACTCAATCTGGAGGGAAGAGAATAAGATCCTGTGTACGGAGATGGTGGGCTTGCTGAGGCCTGCACAGTGGGGAGGCCGAAAGACAGGAGGAGTGTGACGGGAAGGCTGCCAGCAGCTACGCTCTCCTCTCCAGAGGCCGGTTCACCAAACAAGCATCCTGAGGTACTCAGAGGGGCCTTGAGGCTCCTTCCAGCTCATTCCTGGCATTCCTCTCTAGGCCAAACAATAGGACAGGGACCAGCCCCAAACCACTTAAGACTCACAAAAAAAATGCATCGACTGTCAGAAAAAAAATAAATAAATAAAAATAAAGGAACAGATTGTTACATTTCCCCAGTAGGTTGTATGTGGTTTGGTTCTCCCTTCTGCATGGATTGGTTGAAATACCTCCCAAGGTAATCCGGGAACTTGCAGGGCCTCCTGGCTGCCTTCCACGGACCTGCCCCAGGCAGTTGAGCAGAAGGCTCCAGAAGGAGCTTTCCAGGCATGGGTTAAGACAGACGTGGGCCAGCAAGTGAGAGGTGGCTGGCTTCCTGAGCTCATCCCAAGGCGGTGGCATAACCAGGCCAGAGGCCCCTTGAAAGGGACCATCCTTTCTGTTTTCCCCCCTTGGGGAGGACCTGCTGCGTCATTCCTACCTGGCCGGACCAACTCTCAAATACACGGCCGTGGGTCGACTTTGGCCTGTACGTCATGTCATTTTAACATATAGAAAATACGGCGTGGCGGTGATGAGCCTGGACTCGAGTCAGCAGACCTGAGTTTGAGACCGTGCTCTGCTTCTCAGCTGGGTGACCTGGGCATGCCACCGGGACAGCTGGACCTCACTTTTCTCATCTGTAAAGAGTAGTATCATTTCCTCCCTCTAATGGATAGTAGTGAGGTCTCAATGACATAAAGCAGAGAAAGCTCATTTTATTTTGACCTGGCCATGGTAATAGCCCTGTTGATGTCAGATGCTAGTCTCATTAAGGAGGGGAAATCGCCACAAGGCTAGCACTAGTTTTTTAAGGTCTGATTCTCATTTCATAATATAGCTGTAACATAAAGGAACCCATCTTCCCACTACTAAAGGTTTAAGACCTTTCTTTCCTTGCCTGCCTGTCTTTTCTCGTTTTTCGTGTAGTTTAGAATATGACAGTGAATACCTGTAACAAATATTAATCTTTGAATGTTAATGACCTAACAAACCGCCTATATATCTTACATACTTTTCCCGAATTCCAAGCCTTTTGATAGCAATTGCCTATTGGATGTCAATCTCTGGTTTTACTCAAAATTAACATATTGAAAATTACATTCATCATCTCCACTCCCACCCCTTTGGTTGTGAGGTTTGAGTTGGCTCCTCCTCTTGTGGACCTTTAATCATCCAAGGTAGAAACTTGGGTGTCATCCTAGGCTCTTACAGATCGTCTCTTCTCTATCCCACCCAGACAAATGCAGAACCCCTAACTTCCCTTTCTCTTGAGAGTCTGGTTTCCACACTGCATCCATCCATCCATCCATCCATCCTCACACCCACTCATGAGGTTTTGTTCCCAGTACGCTACAATGGTTTCTTCATCCTCCCTGGAACATCAGTTTATGGAAAGAGCACAGCCCAGGAGTCAAAATATTTGGTTCTAGTCCTGGCTCCATGACTTAGGAGTTATGAGGCCCTAGAAATTCATCCAAGCCTCCATTTCATCATCTCTGTGTCCTGGCCAGTCAGGGCCAGGTGAGATAATGGGTGTGAAGGTCCCACGAAAAGTCCAAAATGCTCCACAAACATATGGAATTTGCACATTTGCCTCTACCTGTCAACTCGCACTGCCTAGGACACCCTCTTTTCTCTCTTCCTTGATCCAAGCATGCCCCACTCACCCCTCAGAGCATCAAGCTTCCTACCAACTCGCTCTCACCTTCCATGCTCTGGCCCTTGCTTCTCCTCTGGTCTGAGGGCTCTTCCCCACCCTATCTGCCTGGGTCACACCGACTCAAATTTGAAGGTCACAGCCTCTGCCAAGCCTTTCTTTTAGTTAAGCAACTATATATAGTGAATGTGAACTCACTTTGGGGAGTAATGTTTGGTTACAGTTAAATTCCTGGGCTCTCAGAGATCCCAACGCATGTCTCCTTGATGGCTTTGCCAGGGGAACCCTACCTCTGGGGAATGGTTTGTCTCAGCTGTTGCTACTTTTGTTAAATTAGAGGGTTATAAACCATTAGCACTCAAGGAAAGGCTGAACAATTCTCTTTCAACTCCAGGTTTTTGAAATCTCCTCTCCTAAAGCCCAAGCTAGCAAGTGGCAACAGATCCCCTGTGACTTTTTGTTTTAAAATATATTTGTGTATCAAACTGGAGACTCTAGATGGATGCCCTGGTTGTACTGGTTTGGAGGGCTGCCTGGACCTCAAAGATGAAATAAATTTGACAGGCGACAGCAAATGTCTTTCATTTCACGCGATTCTACAAATCTGGACTCGTAGCCTCCCAAGGACTCTAGTAAAAGGCAGTCATTGCCAAGGTCCCACTAAGTGTCCCAGCAGTGTGGCAATGTGGCCTCAGGGGCGTGTGGGGGGGGGAATATGCTAAACAACTCATCAGTGCATCCCGCAGTCTTTTAATATTTCGTATATAACCGGAGCTCAACACTTAATTTTTTTAATTTTCAATTTTTTTTTTTTTTTTTGCTGTCTTTGAACTATTGAGCTAAATACCATTAACTTTTGAGTTTTAACGTGAGCATCTGTTTGCTAGTGGTTGATTCATTCTGTTGTCTGCCAGCTAACATCCAGTTAGCCAACAAGTAGTAGCAGATGTCAAAGTTTGGAAAAAATCTGTGTGAGAAAAAAGAAAACTTGAGAAGAGCTCATCCACTAAATTTCTTTCTTTCTACAAGTTAGGAAAAATTGTCGCAAAGTTTAATTTTAGGAGCTGAATCCCTTGGATCAGAAAATAGTTTTGAGAATCATGCCTTAATACCAATGACAACAAGAGCCTGAGTGGCTACTTAAGATCCTTGCACAGAATGTGCCCTTCAGCATGTTCTAAATAGCACTTCCTGCATTTTAATGTGCACACAAAACACCTGGGGAAACTTGCTAAAATGCAAGTTGCGGTTCAGTGGGTCCAAAGTAGGTCCTGAGATTCTAATAAGGTCCCAGGTGATGGTGATGCTAAAGATCCTACAGACATCTGATATTTGCGGGAATATAAACTTAAGGCAGAGAACAGAGAATCAAGAAACTGCAGAGGAAAAGCAGTGGCCAGGTGGAATTTCATGCTGGCAAAGGAAGCCACTGTGAAATTGTGAGATTTCGGGTCTAGACGGATCCGCTCAGGCAGCTCTGCGGGAGATGGGTTCAATGAGGGATAGTTCTAGAAAAGACATAAGGACTTTAACCAGGGCAAGGGTTTTTGAAATGGAGATCGGGTGGACATGATATTTAGGAGGGAAAACTACCCAAATGGGATTCTCAAGCTTGGCAACCTGGGTACAAGAGACAGATGGGAGCAGAATCTGGCCTCCTTTCCCTCACCCGATGGACCCAGTTCTCCTCTGAATTATCCTGTTAAGGTTTCCTGAGCAGTCTGCAGAAATTGGAGGCCAGGTTAGGAGGAGCCCACTGTCACCTCTGCTTTGGGATTTTCCTGCTGTCTCTCAGGGTGACTTTTCAGAGCAGGTAGACATTATTTCTTCTTCGGGGATAGAAGAACATGTCATGTGAGCCTCGGCTGGGTCCCCAATACCAGCTCTGTGATGAACACAGCCTGGAAAACTAGAGGAGGCCAAAGTTTTCCCAAGAGCTATAAAATAAAACAGAGGGATGTCACACGTGTTGGGGAGAAGACATTTTGAAAGTCCACGAAGACCCCATATCGCTAATACAGAATTTCTGCCAGAGAGGCACAGTCCGAATCTAATCATGAGAACACCAAGAGGAAAATCCAAGAATGAGAGACATCACAAAACATGGCCTATGCCATGAGGCAAAGCTGAGCCACTGCTCCAGATTAAAGGAACCCAAAGAAATGGACAACTAAATGCATTGCGTGCGTCTGTACTGGAACATGAACCATGAAGGTTTTTTGTTTTTTTTTTATTGTCATTCACTATAAAAGTCACTATTGGGACAATCGGCAAAATGTAAACATGACTATATCAGATAACAGCACTGTATCAATGTTAAATTTCTAGAACTTAGTCTTTGCACTATGGTTGCGTAAGGGAAAGTCCTTGTTCTTAGGACATGTGCATTGTGTTTAAGGGCGAAGAGGGTCATGACATCTGCCACTTACTCTTAAAGGGTTCCAGGAAAACATAATAGGTTAATATTTATGGAGAGAGAGAGAGAGCCCCCCCCAGAGAGAAAGAGAGAGAGAGAGCGGGAGAGAGAGCGCATCGAGTGGAAGCCATAAGGGAGAGAGAAAGAGAAAGAGAAAGCAGAGGTAGAAAAAGGTTAATAGGTGGTGAATCTAGAATCACTGTATTTTTTTTTGCAACCTCTTTGTAGTTTTGAAATTTCTTTAAATAAAAAGTTTAAAACAAATTCACAAGAAATTGTTTGCTGCTAAAAAGCTGCTAAAATGCCAGAAACAACTCCTGAGCAGGCGCATCATCCAGTGTTGAGAGTTACTTGCAACAGAGAACCTTGTGCCCCCCAAGGTGGTCGGGCTCTTGGCAGTCAGTGCCCCGCGCCCTGAAATAGGGGGTGGGCTATCCCAGAGTTCTCCTGGAAAATGCTATGTGGTTCTGCTCCATCAGGAAACTCCTGGTGCTGGCTACATCTCCCCAAATCTAAAGGGAGCAGCTGGTAAGAGATCTTCCTGGTCCCCGAAACGATGCGCCATCATTTCAGGAGTGGGGTACTACCAGCTTCCAGCCGCTGCACACTTCTTCCTCAGAGCTCCATAGGGCAAGGAGGTGGCACCCCAAATGTTTCCCCCAACTCCAAGTGGAAAAATGGGCCTTGCCCATCACTATTTTCCCTCTGCGAGAGATAAGGTGCCCATTCCACACACGTGCCAACCAAGGACAGCAGAGTGGGGATGGTTGGAAGGGTTTTTGCAGATCATTTAACATCAAACAAGTGCCAGGTTTTCAGACAGATAATGATTTGTTTCTACCCCTACCTGGATATTCCAGAACAATCTGAAGGAGGGTTGCTAAACAAGAATTCTTTTGCATCTTTCCTCCTTTTTTCTGTCTTTCTCCCTTTTTATGATTTTTTAATGAAAAGAAAAAAAAACTCTCCTGGCCCAGAGCCTAAAATCTCTTACTTGTGATGCTAATCTCCCCTCCCTGGCTCCCAGCCACTGCTGCTGGCTCTGTGCCTGTTTAATATCGTGGCTGCTGATAGCAGGTTGTGTCAGCGTTTCCATTATGAAGTTCAGTTTTAAAAATGTTCCTGAGATGGACGTATGGTCTTCCAGGCAAAGGGTCGTTCATGCCTGGTCATCCAGGAGTGGCCAGGCGTCTCCAGCCTGCACCGACAAGCCTTTTCTCTCAAGGTTACTTGGCCTATAAGGGGGGGTCCTTTGGAGCTTTTTGGAAACGCCGGTTTTCTGTACCATACATCATTCTCTAAATATCTCTTTGAAGGCTTTTGGGGTAAAAAAGGGTCATTTGTCTTAACAATAAAAAAAAAAAAAAGGAAAAAAAAAAAGAAAAAAAAATGCCATGTTGGGTATTTGAGGAAAGAGGGTTTTCCTCCAAGGCTTGATAAAGAATATTTTTGTCCCTTTACTCTCTCCTTTCACTCAACCCGAGTTTTCATGACTTATGTAAGACTTGTTGACACAGTGAAGTCTTTTCCAACCAAACTACTGAATAATTCCCTCACTTATTACCCTTTGTCCATTGTCCCATTAATTCAGCTAGTCAGTTTTAGGGCAGAGAGCTTCCATTGCTGAGACTTCCCACAGGTCCACTCTGGCCACAGGATCTGCTTCCTGGCAGCTGAGGTGGAGTGTGGAAAGAGCAAAGGACACAATCAAGAGACTGGGGACTTTGGTTTTATCAGTTATTAATTGTGTGGCCTTGGGCCATTTATTTAAACATTTCTTGATAGCAGCGCCTTCACCTGCAAACTGAGCATAACAATATCCACCTTAAGACTATGGCTGTGAATCTAAACTGAGGAATTACGTAGCACAATGCTCTCTTAACTGAGGTAGGCATCATGTTGGGTGCTGTTAACCTAACAGGGAGGAGCTCTGGGGGGGGCTCCTTCTGAATTCACTTGAACTCCTGATAACTGCAGGGGGCATTCTTCTGTCTGGCACTGGAGTTTTTCCACCTGCTTTGAAGAGCTGTCTTCCTGCTCATGACTTATTTTTTTATTGCCTGACTCCCAGGCACAATCCACAACAAATACTGCCTTTACCTACCACTAACATAATTTAGGGCGATAACAGAAACACAGGCGCCACTAATGCAATTTCTCCTCACTAAAACCTTCATTAAGAAAAGATTGGGATGTTTTCAGGATAGATATGCAAAACAGGGGAAAGCCACAATAAACTCCATGAGGACTCTGCCATCTGGGACAAGGTCTGTCCCCAGGCCGGACAGTGGCTGCCAGCTGGCAGGAAGCATGGGTCCAAGGTCTTGCACAGACTATGGAAAATCCATAAACAGTTTAGGACAAAGACTTTTGCAGAGCTGTCTCTCCCTCCACGTGGTAAGACATGCTGAGTAGTTTCGGCTGTGGATATTTTGGGATGTCCTTTGGCACTTGATCTCGGCGGAGGAAGACACATGCGGACCAAAAGGTAGGAAAAAAAAATATGTTCAGACACTGAGCTCTAGGAATAGAGTTCTCAGTTCCACTTTGCTCCTGTCAAGGAGTCCTTTGGTTTATCATTAGTCTCATTTTATTTTTAACTTATTTCCTTTGCCTTTGGGTCTCTGAGGCCAGTCTCTCTTTCCTGTCGTGGTGTTTCTCACAGAACCTGATCATTTTCATCCACCTCTGCATGTGCCACCAGCACCCTGCTACTAAGCTTACCATCTTCACCTTCCAATCTTGCGCTATCTGACTTGAGCCAGACTCAAAATGACACAGCTCTGTCCTTCCACCCATATTCAAAGACGTATACAAAAATGAAGACAGGCTTGAAACACTATTTTCCGTTTCAAGATGATTTGCTGCCCTACAAAACTTGGAACGAGAAAAAAACGACGTTGATGCTGTAGCATGGCAAGGACTATTTCTCTTTCTTCACTATGAAAATTTAAACCTTCAGCCAGGCTTTAATAACTCAGGTAGCAGAATCCTCATGCAGTCTTATAATTCTATTTTTAGAGCCAAATGCAGCATATTAATTACATGAGAACTTATGCTCTGAGGCCAAACCAACCTAGAATCAAGTCCCAGGTCTGATGCTTGCTAGCTCTGACCTTGTGCGGGGCACTTGTTCTCATTAAGCCTCAGTTCTCAGCGGAAGAACAGGGATAAGAACAGTGGTGAGGATTTGGTAAAATCATCATGACTATACAGAGGTTAGCAGGATGCTGGAGTCATGCTCAGTATATATTCCTGCCAATGTCCATCCTATTATCGTTATCACCAGTCAATATCCATATCACTGTCATCACTCTCCCTTCCTCACTTTTGCGGAAGCTACTTCCTAGCTGGGGCCTGCTGGTTTACCTCTGACTCTCTGCCATCCTTCACTGAGGGGCAGAAGACAGCCCTTGCTCCACCTGTACTTTGCAAAAGGGCCATTAGATGGGGCCCTACCATCATTGCCCAGGTCAGCAAGTGGCTCTGATTCTGGACTTTGGAACCTGGAGAAAAGGTGTGAGAGGACAAGTGAATTCTGTGATTAGTGCTCACTTTGAACAAATGAACCCCCTGGCTCTGGTTAAGAGGTGGCCCAGGGTCTGCAGCGCAGCGAACACCAGAGCCCTCATGGTTTGGCACATTGTGTGACAATCTGAGTTACCGCATGAAGTAGAGATGTACTCCTTTAGAATATCGAGCTCAGCACTGATGAGGCAGCATATTCAGAAACACTAATCAATTCATTTCTAGAAAATAATTATAAAGACTCGTTGGGAGAAAATCCCTAGAGGTTAGTGGTCACTTGTAGAATTATCGGCACTTTTCAGGTCTATGCCTTCTAGACACAGGGCCTCATTGCTGATGAGTGTTATTTATGGACCACCAATCTGGAGAACCCTGGTCCCTCAATTCCTGAACAAGGTCCAAGAGGACCACCCTCCAGGTTCTGCTTTACCCCAACTCATGCCCCCGTCTTTGTGATTTCAGTTCCGTATGGACAACCCATCCAATGCCATTGGCCTAATTCCTTTTCTACTTCTCTTCCAATGACCTTCACCTTTATTCTACTTCCTACCCACTTCCTCCCAAGCCCCACCCTGGTCTTAAGTCTCTTGGGAATTATTCCACCTCTAGTTACTTTTTCTCCAACTTCAACCTCAATTCTTTCATTCTCACTCCCAGGACACCTTTTCTTTGACCTTGCTGAGCTCTCTGACCCCAGATAGCCTCCACTGGACTCCAAGGCTCATTCTGACCTTCATTTACTCAATATTTCCATACTCTGCAAACAAATCCTCAATCAATTCTGACTGTTTCTTCTGCTCCTACACACAGGCTGCAAAGCACAGCTGGGAAAATAACACAATTACTTAGGCTGATGGCACTAACTCATTCACAATTTCCCAAATCACCAGACTGCCAAGTAATTACCTTTCAAGTAATCCTTTTACTCGTCTGGAAGTGGTTCCCTCATCCATTTCCCATACAGGTTATCTTTGACCTTCATCACGCTCCTTAAGCCCCTTTTCCTGTCTCCTTCCTTTCTGTGATCTTCTGCCCCTCTTTTTCCTCCCTATAGGCATACCCTTACCTGCCCGGCCCTCTGCCCTTTCCTCCTCTCTTGGAGGTTCATGAAGACCATTCACCCTAATTTCTAGGAGCAAGCTCTTTTTCTTCCACTTTCAAACTCAAACTCTCCAACTCAAACTCAAACAGCAAAGAGTTAATTTACAATAGGAAATTGATTGATTGATAGGCCCACAATTGGTTTTTGTGTCCCATGCCTTTCCTTGGGTTCACTTTTTAGATATTTCCCTTCATTAACTTCTTGAATCTACTGTTGCTAATCAGAAGTCCACAGCTGGGGTTACTGTTGTCTCTTTGTAAGTGATCTGTCGTCCTCTGAAGTAGCTTTTAAGGGCCTTTAGGAAAAACCTTTAATACCCTGCATTTTTGTTACAATATAACTAGGTATAGATTTATTTTTGTCTATCTCCTTAGTATTAGAACGATATTAGAGGGTGGCCAGACTGCTGGGGGTGAAATCCTACCACCAGCTGTGTGAGCTTGGGCAATACACATTCTCTCTTTTCTACTATATTCACAGGTAAAATGCTCTTATCTCAAGGTTATTAGAGGATTAATGAGCCAATGCTTGGAAAACAAAGAGAACAGGTACCTGAAACATAAGTGCTCAGTGTTAGCCACTATTGTTATTATTCAAAGTATACTTTTGACTTGAGTTTCATGTCTCTTCAATTCTAGAAAGTTCTCAGCTTTTACCATTTCAAATTGCTTTTCTGCTTTTTCTCTATTGCATTTTTCTGCTCCTATGAGATATGGCAACTCAGAACTCTCATTATTATTATCTAATAAATTTAGCTATTTACTTTTTAAAAAATTCTTTATATTTTTTATGTTGTGCTGTGCTATGAAATGAGTTGTATTCAATACTATCTTCCAATTCATTAATTATCTCTTTAGTTGTGTCTAGAGTTTATCTTATCCATGGAATCTTCCATTTCAGTGACTTGGTCTCCAAATTTCTAATTGCATCTCCTTCAAATCCTCAGTTCTAATTGCTTTTTTGTTAGTTTTTCTTTCTTAATTTCTCATTCTTTTAAAATGGACATCATTTCTTTAGTTTTCTCTTTGAGCAGCAGAAACATTTTAATTTTTAATCAGATCCACCTATAAAATTATTTCCATTTGCATGCAATTCATGTTCTGATTATTGATCATACTGGCTGTCTTTCTTAGTAATTGTGGTTTGTGGGATTTTGAGGGGCATGGGAAGCTTTTTTCTTTTCTGTCTTTCTTCATTTATACTTTCTCACCCAATCCTAACATCAATCTTTAGGTTTTATAGTTGCCTTCCATGAGCCAAACTAGTACTTTAAGCCATGGCCAAGGCAGCAGTCATAGGAGAGTCTTTCAGCTTCCTTTCACCCGTGGAAAAGTCCCATCCCAGCCTCTTCAACCGGAGAACCTGGCTCTGGTCCCCTATTTTGCACGGAGCACTTTTACTCCCATTGCCTCATAAGACCCATGACAACATTGCTACAGCCTGCCCCTAGACTCATAGTCCAGCCACTCTATGCATGCCATCCTCCTGAGTTTCTGTCCTGCTTCTGATCCATGAGTACTAGCTATATCATTTTGGTTTTCTCTTTTTGCATTTTATCTGTCGTTGCTATGTGTTTGGAACAGAGAAGATGAATCAGAACCTAAACCGTATTTTTTTTTTTTTTTACTAAGATAGGAAGTCTTACACAGGCTTCTCCCCTCAATCCCGAATCCCTTTCTGCTTCAATTTCTTTCCTTTCTTTCAGAGCTGAGCATCTCTGAGTTCCCCTTTGGTACACTGCAAGCTGCGTTTTGCCCCCACTATTTCACTCATTTTCATAAAGGTCACTGATGACCTCCTGATTGCTCAGTCCCACAGGACCTTTCAAATCCTATGTTCCTGAACTATGTTGCCATTATCACTGGTGACATTTTCTTCCTTGGCATTCTCTCTTTCCTGGGCCTTTGTGACTCTCTAGCAACCCAATTCCCCTCCCGCCTCTCAGGGAACTCCTCCTCATCCATCTTTATGGGATGCTCTTCCATTTCCTTTCTCTTTAATGTTATATTCCCACAGGTTCCATCTTTCCCCCTCTTCTCTCTTTACCCTTTACATATTCTTTAGGCAATATCTTCCATTTTTATGGCTTTCAACTTCTTTTTCTTTTTTACTTCCCAAACTATTTTTCTTTGGCTCNTCCAACTTCTTTTGCTTTATGACTTCCAAATCTATATCTCTAGGTCTCAGCTTTGGATTTATATATCCAATTTCATACTGGTTATTTTCACTAAATTTCCCACGAGCACTTCAAACTCAACCAGACAAAAACTGAACTTATCAACCTTTCCTAAACTACTTTAAACAAAATTTCTTGTCTTGGTGGCACTACTACCTATCCATGACAAAAATCTGAATTATCCCAGACCCCTGAAACAGTCATCTCATCCCATCCCTGAATCTGATTAGGCACCGATGTCTCTCCCTCTTCCTAATTAATCCTCTTCACTTCTACTGTCACTGCTTTAAATTTGGGTGGCATTTTGTCTCATCTGATCCATTGCAAGTCTCCTGTTTTCTCACCTAGCTCTTCCTACACCATGATCCTATCTTTCTTTCCAGTCTCACCCTCCATCCTGTATCACCATGATCCTATCTTTCTTTCCAGTCTCACCCTCCATCCTGTATTCTCTATAGCACCTACCACATTACGCTGCAATGACCGGACTTCCCTCCCCAAACTGACCACTCCTGGTACCAAATACATGCTTAACAAATGTTTCCGGTGCAATGAATTAATGCACTACTGAGATCATCCTCTCCTTTCATTGCAAAATAAAGGACTTCTCAGATTCTCACTGCAAAGTTAAGACAAAGGGATTGAGGGTGATAGTTGATATTTACTATACATGGGTTACCTGTAGGAGCTGATAGGCTGCTCATATCAATGATTTGGTTTAGAACATTCAGCATTGTTTAAAAAACTGATTCAAGAGAGTAAGGAAAATTTAAGAATTTACTACACCTCTAGAGAATAAGGAAACCCAAGGGAACAAACAGTCTTTAAATTAGAAGACTCTCTATTCTTGTCAATTTAGAATAATGGTTGGGAATAATGCAAGTAAAATTAGGTGTGTTAAAAAAAAAAAAAAAGCTCCAACTCCTTCATCTCTCAAGGCTGGTGCTGACTGCCCTTGAGACACTGAAGGACTCTTCAAGTACATTACCCCAACTTTGTAGCAGGAGGAACCTGTTAAAGTCCCCAAATGTCCTACCCAATAAAAACTTCTTGACTTTGTCCAATGTAACTAAACACCTGTTATCTGTAGGGCCTGGAACAAGATAAAGCGTACGGAGTTGGAAAAAGTTCTTTATGTTGGACATTCCTATTTGCATAAGTACGTGGTGATAATATTTACTCAAGGTACCTTCTGTTCCTCAATACCCATAGTGAAGGCTTACACAGTGGGTACAAGAAGACTGTACCCAGGGTAGCTCGAGAACAAATTTGGTAAAAAACCAACTCCTAAAAAATCTGTACCCAGAGTCACTAATTAATTTTTCATCCTAAATTGTATAAGAGAATATTTTTTCCAATTGTAAGATGTTTTAAATAGGAAGACCAACTCTTAAGGGAGGTAATGCAGTTATAGGAACTATTAGCTAAAGCAGAATATTAAGTCAGAGTATCAAATGACTACTTTTATTTTTTTAAAAGGCATACTGTTTTCTATTACAAACTGTTACAAAAAGCCTTAACAAAGGCATACTATATGTGCAACTGGGGTATCTGGTTTAGTATCATCTATTTCAAGAGACCCAGATGGTTCTAAACAAATTTAGCTGGGTGCTGAAAACAAGGCTTTGCCCATAGATCAAAATTAAATTACTAGAAAAAAAAATCAATCTTTCCAGTGTCCTTCATTCCTGAGAATCTTCCTTAATACTCTTCATATTTTATTTCAATATTTCACTCTAGTTTTGACATGCCAACCAAGGTAAAATTGAGTTAAAACAAACTCAAACTCATGACAGATTTCTAATTTCCTTTGAGTGATAATAAAACATTTCAGCACCAAACAGTCAATTATTTGGTTTCACCGCTGAGTATCTACTCCATGATGGCATTCAGTTGATGCTTTTCAACATCTATTTATTAATAATCTGATTGGCATAGCTAAGGAAAATTAAAATTACTTCAAATAATGGTCTGCACATTCCAAAGGTATTTATAACGGTCTTGTTAAAGAGCTGGAAACAAGATGAAATTTTCAGATGCAGCTCTGTGAGGTTTATATTTATTAAGTTTATGTACCAGGCTGTAAAGTCTGATGGACTATAAACAGTCTTTTAATTGGTATTAGGGGAGAAATGTGATTTAAATATGGTTTAACAGCTTAATATTGTTCAGACAGAACTGCTATCAGTCTCAGAAGATCAAGTGCAGAATTTGGTGGGCAACAGCTGACATGTTGCTCGGTTAAAGCACAGAGCCTGCATACAAGTAGAGCAGACAGAAGCAATGCTTTTGGTGCATCAAAAGCAAAAAAAAAAAAAAAAAATCGCTTAGAAATCATGCCTATTGGAAATCATTAACTACTTTTCTATAAGGTCAGTTTCTATCATTCCCTTGCTCCACTTTTTTAAAAGACAAAAACCCTAGCGGAGACTTTGCCCTTGAAGGTGTTTGTCAGATAGATGGCATCCAGAAAATTTAAGAGAGAAATCCCTTTTACAAAGATAATGGCTCTGAACCTGTCAGTAGCAAAGATTCAACCACTCCTTTTTCAGAGCTCTGTCAAGATAATCATTCGCATTACTAGGAAGCCAGTCGGTGCCCTGGGAAAAGTTAACTACCAACCTCACAGGCCTGAACAACTGCATAGCTTATTATTCAATGACTTGCCTTTGGCAAAATCCAGTACAGTGTTCACACTTTATATGCAAACATTATTTAGTGCTTACATTCGCCATTCAGACATCTCAACATCCTGTGCAGGAGGAAGTCTCATGGTGAATTCATTGAATCAAAGACACTACCAGTTATACCGCCAAAAATGAAAAATGTTGCCAGTTATAACGGTATGATATCATCGACTCTAACACACATTTCATTTTTAGGGTTATTACAGCATGAAAAACACTGGCCACCTTAGACTTGATGAAGTATGGAAACACCAATAACAGTTAACGTGCTGACACCTACTATGTGTACCAGGCACTGTTCTGAGCACTTTTCATGAATGAAGTCCCCTTTAATCTTCACAAGTCCCCTGTGGGAACACAGGAGCACAGGAAGGGGAAGCAACACGCCTTACCTAGCCTAAGTGGCTAACCCAGGAATCAAATCCAGCTGGTCTGACTCCAGTGCCTGTAGCCTTCATCCCATTCACCGTTTGCCTCTATCTTCTTGATTACTACTTTGGACAGGTGGCTGTCACCTCTTAGAACCAAGATGTGCCAATCAGGGTCCCCTACAAGTGAGTGAGACATGAGAAAGGACTGGTTCTGAAATCAGAACTTTTAACTTCCAGGCAGAAGGCCACTAAGCAGAGGGTCCAAGGCTTTGGGCAGTGACCGCTCACTCCCCTACCTTGGAAAAGTGAACTCAAAGGCTCCCAGGGACACGTGACTTCTCAACATATGTCTGAAGAGTCCCCATCCTGGAAGGTGGAAAAGGAGTAGAGACTGCAGACTTCGGAAATGTGAGAACTTAGCACCTTCCCTCCAGAAGAGGTCCTCCAATAATTTCTCCACTTGCAGATCTCCAGGAGGCTAGCTCTGAAGTGGTCCCCAGGAAGCATAACTGAACTTACAGAGAAGAAAAGAACCACCATTCATGAAGTATTCGACAGGCACCGAATGCTCCCAATAACCACTGAGGTGGGCATCGTCGTCCCCCATTCACAGGCCGGAGATGTTTGGAACAATGAAGTCCCATTGCCACTGGACTTCAGAGAGCTGCTTTGGACCCCATTTGGTCCAAGGCTGGTGAGTTCTCTCAGTCTAGTACATTGTCCTGCTAAACGGGCTGGCCAGCTGCTAGCTTTTGGCAGATTCCTAAAATGTCCTCATCCAAAATGCTCCAAGATCCAAAGGTTGTTGGCCACCATCTGTCATGAGCAATCCATTCACCGAGTCACCAACAACCAGGCTCAACAAACATAAACACAACGCTCTAGGTAAATAAACAGGAAAGCGGTGTCTTATTTTAAAGTGAAGTGCGTTGTTTTCACACAGTAATCAAGTCTCTTATGAGGGGGGAAGAAAAGCCAAACATTTGGAAAACAACTGCTAGGTGAAAGGAACTGAGAGTGGATCACAGGAAATAGGAGAGGTTTGAATCTCTTGGAACAATAATATTAAATAAATATTTTTTCCCCAAACTCAAAAGACCAACATCCATAAAAATACCAAATATCATATAACAAATAGCCACTACCCACCACCCAAAATGGACACATGTAAATGAACAAATATTTGATTCCGATTCTGCCCTTCATTCCTTTTTTAAAAAGAAAGTTTCACATTTTAGGTTGAAATTCCTTCCCATTCTACTCCAGGCTGACAGTTATCATATATGTGTTGTGAAGGTGGCCCATATTTTTATAAACTCTATATTTCTTACAACATGTAAATGTATCCATAAACAGTATATTCTTAAATGATTTTAACGGTTTCCCATAATTAAATTTGTAATCATTTTTTGGAGTTTATTTTTTAATATGGAATGAGGTAAGGATTTAGTATTTTACCTTTCCATAAGAAATGTCAATTGACCCAATGTCATTGCTCAGAAAATGACCCAATGTCTTTTCTCTCCACTGATTTGAGATGCTTTATCTGCTACTATCAAACTCCCATTATCGGCTTAGGTTAATTTCTATCTTTGTGCCAATACCATGCTCTTTTAAAAGGGTTTTGTTATCTGGCATAGATGACACTCCCCTCCTTGTTCTTTGTTCAAAGTATGTTCTGGCTATTTTTAGACTTCTATTCTTCCATTTGAATTTTACGATCACGTTATGACAATCCTGTTGGGATCCTGAGTGGAATTACATTTAATTTGGAAATTAATTTAGGAAAAAACTTTCTTCTTTATTGTATTTCGTCTTCTCATCCTGGCACATGGAGTATTTATCATTCTAAAGGTCTTTGTTATGCCCTTTAATAATAATTTGATCTATGAAAGTTAGATTGTTCCTAGGTCTCTTAAAGTTACATTGATATTAATAATGGTATCTGCCCCGCAAAGCTTTAAATGAGTTGGAGAGACAGTAAAATGAGCAATTACTATCAAGCATGATTAAAGTGCTGTAGTTAGGGAAGCACAGAGAGGGCAGTGTACAAACACTAGGGCGGTACATAGCCTGGGCTCTAACCCTTTGTGGGGTCATAGGCTTCGAAGTATAGTCTGAATCATCTCCATCTGCCTGTCAAAACTTCAGGACACAACTCGGGGTATGAAATTACTCAGAGAGAACCTAGAGTTTCTGCAATGCAAAACATTTTCTCTTCATAAACATCTTTTGGATGAATAGAATCAACGATAATGCTGATAATAGTTATAATTAGGCTACATTTTTTTGGTTTGTTTCATTAATGAAATCAGGATATCACCCAAAAGAGAGAGAAGACTGATCACAGGCAAAAAATTTAATATTGACTCAATATTATACCATACCATTATCTAATATATGGTCTATATTCAAATTTCCCCAATTGTCCTAATAATACCTTTTCTTGCTCCCTGTACTGCCTTTTCCCCCTTAAACCAGAATCAAATCAAAGATTAGGCATTAAATTTAGTTACTGAATGACATTAGTCTCTTTTAATCTAGGGCAGTTCCCCACATATTTGTTTTGTTTTGTTTCTGTTTTTGATCTTTAATGACATGTTCTTTTTTGAAGAGTTTTGGCTAGTTGTTTCGTGGAGTGTCCCTCAATTTGGATTTGTCTGATTTTTTCCTCCTTTTAGAATTCAGGTTAGACATTTTTCGTAAGGATAATGCATAGGTGATGTTGTGTCCTCGGTATGTCACAATGAAAGGCTCTTATTATTATTGGTGATGCAAAATTTGCTTACTTAATGGCTCCGACGAGATTTTGCCATTGTTTGTAATTAATACATAATCTCTGGGGTGATGGTCTGAGGCAGTGTGAATTCCTGCTCCCCAATACTATCTTGCTCAAGGGTTTAAGCATCCATTGATGACTCTTCCTTCAGTCAATGATGACTACGATAGCTATAAAATGGTCACCCAGACCTTGATAACTTGGTATTGCTTTTCTAGCTCTGACCTCTGGTTTCTTAAGAATGATTCAGCTTTGTCCCTTTGATTATGCTGTTTTTGACCAGTGTGGTTAACTGTCTTTCTAACTCTTAGCACTAACAGGTCGGCACAGGAAGACCTTTTTTTAGATTTACCCCAGCACCGGTGAACTGGGCCTAGACAGATAGCAAATACTACTTTAAGCTGTATCTATTAACAACGATTACTAGCAATAAATCCCAGCTTTTCCGAATGCAGAGGTAATCTGCTTTGTGACTTTACCCAATCAGAAAGCTAGTGCTTTTGATGGAGAGATGCTTTTTTGCCCTCACTTTTTTTTTTTTTTTTTTTTTTTACATCCAGCTCTTAAATCATAAACTGCACCACAAACAGCTAAGGCAACACCTTTAAGGAAGCAAATATGTTCTGTTTTTCCATTGTCCTCAAAATGATACTATTAGACACAGATTAAGTAAGGCCATTGACTTTCCACTTCATGGACCAAAGTGGATAATAATCCTTTGAAACTGCAAATGGAGGTGTCTTGTGCAACATTCTCTTTTAGTAAGTACTGATTTATTAGAGAAAATTGCAGATTTTGTAGGTGGCTGGTTATAATAATCTAAGGTTAGAAACAGAATCATAAAAGTTGAAGACATCAGATATCATGTCTAAAAATAAAGCAAGTGCTTTTTTTCTTTCTATAATCCTCAATTAGAAGCCATTTAAGGGAAAGATAATCAGCTTCAGACACCTGTAAATATGGAGTCTACAGTTCTCACTGGCACTTCTGCTTTACAAATTAACTTTAGTACATTTTGAAATGCATAAATAAATTATTTTACCCTATATCCATCCATGTTGCCCTCTTGATGTTAAAAATAAAAATATGAATAGTAATAATGAAACAAATGCCATGATGACTGTTATAATAACAAATACTCAATAACCAGAGCTCTCAGATGATAAAACTCCCTTTCTGTCAGCTGGAAGCTATCTGTGGTCATGGGGAGAACGTCTCTGGCCATCCCTCCAAGGCAATGCAAATTGAGCCAAGTTCCTGCACTAAAACACTTACTCCATTCATCCAAAAGATGTAGTTTCAGCTAAATGAGATAATACAAATGTAAGATTATTCCAAACTGAAAAGTTTATTAGAAAGTCACATAAATATTATTTCTCTCCTTTGTTTAAAATCTTTGCATAACTTCCTCCTAAAATACACTGCACTAAAATCTAAACTGTCTCACTAGTCTTACGTGATCTGGCTTCTGCTACTTTTTAAAAAAATCTCATTTCCTACTAGTCTGCTCTCACTCCTCATTCTCTGGCCACTGGTTTTCAGACAGTTCCTGGAATGTGCCAGGCTGTGGCTGTGGCTGTGATCTTGCCCGTTTTGTCCCTGTATTAGTTTGGTAAGGCTGCCATAACAAAATAGGACTCGTTGAGTGTCTTAAACAACATAAGTCTATTTTCTTACAGTTCCAGAGGCTAGAAGTCCAAGATCAAGGTGTGGGCAGGTGTGGTTTCTTCTGAGATCTCTCTCCTTGGCCTGCAAATGGCCACCTTTCTGCCGTATCCTCACGTGGTCCATCTCCTATGGTCTTTCCTCTGTACTCGAGCATCCTCGGTCCGTGTGTCCAGGTTTCCTTGTCTTTTAAGGACACCACTCAGACTGGATTAGGGCCCTCCCCAATGGCCTCGTTTTAACTTAATCACCTCTGTAAAGGACTTATCTCCAAACACAAGTCATATTTTGAGGTACTTCAACATATAATACAGTCCATAACAGTCTCCTTGCCTGGATAACCCTTTGGATGGTTGGCTCCTTCTCATCCTCAGGTGTCACGTGGACTTGTCACCTCTTCTGTGAGATATTTCTTGACTACGTGGCTTCAAGCTGAGCTCCCCCCTCCATCCTATTTATTGCCTTCTTCACACCTTCTACAGCTGGAATTTTTTGTTTGCTTTCTTGCTTATTATCTGCTTTCTCCCACTCCATGAGCAGTGGAAGCCCTGTCTGTCTTACAGCTGGATCCTCAGTGCCTCTCCTAATGCTTGGCACATGGTAAGTACCCAGAATTTGTTGAATAAGAAAAGGTTTATTGACAATTCAGACAAAAGCAGTCTCATTAGGAAATCATCATAAACACAGTTAATCCCAAGGTATGACCGTAACTGAAGCAATACCTAATATCTGTGCAGCCCTTTATAGTTTATGAAGTGCTTCCAGGTAAAATAACCTGTATGAATACTCTACACTGATGCGAACATTATGTACTCAATTTTCTTGATCAAGAAACCAAGATTCCATGGCTTAAGGTCATATAGCTGGGACTTCAGTACTGATCTTTTTGTTTCAGAAAAGAACAACGTTGTGTTCTTTTATTACAACACAGCTGAACTAGACACTAAATCAATTCCAAATATTTCTTTGAGGTAACCTCCAAGGAGAGCTCTGTGAAGGACAGAGCCTTGAGCTTCCAGGAACCAAAAAGAATATTCTTCCACCTGATCTGCGGGGGTTTGTCGCTGAGGAATAACAGCTAATGAGAATAAATACGGCACCATCAAGCCCTTTTATTGTGTGTGTGGGTGATAGTGGTGGTGGTTGTAAACATGCTTTTTGTAAACTGCTCTGTTTCCAGGGGTATGAAAAAGTAAAGAAATTTGGAGAACCTGATTTTCTAAGTTTCACAGTTGGTTTTAAACAGAACTTAATATATATTTTTAAATCCATAGCTCTCAGCCCTGATGCCCCTCGGATTCATCTGGGGGAGCTTTACAAATCCCAATGGCTGGATCCCCACCCCAGACAAATGAAGACAGAGGCCCAGGGGTTGAGATGGTGGCATCTGTGAGTGCTAAAGCTTCCCAGGTGACTTTAATACGTAGCCACGATTGAGAACCATTGGTCTAGATCCTCCAATGGGGCGGGATGGCATGTTCCACATCCCCCCAAAGAGAGCATATCAGGTTTAACTGGAGGGTGGACTGTTAAACTGCACACATTCCCAACGGGCGAATCCGGCATTCCTCGAGGGATGCGTCCTCCTGCGTGTGTGCGGGCTCGTTGAGACCAGCCTGCACCCAGGACCAATTAAATGCCGGGGCAGGGGGTGGAGACCAGGCCTGAGCCATGGCTAAAACCTCTGAGGTAAGTCCAATGGGCAGCCCAGGCTGAGAACCACTGCTTGAAATGGAGCCTGCTTTGTTTGGAAGAGGAAGTCAAGGCAAGACTGCCCCCCATTAACCCCAGCGAATGGCAGTAACCTGGCAGCAGCCGTCCCACGAGCGCCGAGCACTGACTCTCCCAGACCCGGATTTATGGCCTTGGACAAACAACAGAACCTTCATTTGGCATGGTGCCATGCTCCCCAGCACTAATTAAGGCTCAAATAATTCTCATCAGTTTGTGCATAAAATAAATGGACCTCAATTTAAGACAACTTCCCCATCATGTCCTAGTTAATATATTCACAACTTATAGGTTTTCACAATCCCCATCACTTATTTTTTTTTTAACTAGATATTAGATAATGTAAAAAAATTACTTATGTGGTGATTGATAACAAGATAGCAACATGTACTCTATTCAATCACTAATCAATATGGTTATCACTAGTGTTTTTCAATTTAATTATTGCTTCTTATCGTGATCAATTTCATTAAATTTTTTGGCAGGTAGGAGAGGAAACAGGGCGCAGATAGCAGTATGAAGGATGGTAGCTGAATGATAAGACTATATACCCAGAAAATGCAAAGAAATGAAGTGAGTTAATTAAATAATTTGGTAAAGCACTAAGACAAGAGAAATAGCCTCTGCTGAACTGTTTTCTTTAGCAACTCTGCCGCCCACCGAAAACTCCACTCCCATCCACGGATAGGAAAAGCGCATGCCAGCACTTAAGCCATCCGCTGAAGGCTCTAGTTTCGAACCCCTGGACAAAGCCATCTTCTAATAATTAAAGTATTATTACATAAATATATATTTCTCATGTTCTGATTTGGAAACATGAACAAGTGTAAATGAAAACCAATGAAGTTTTCCTTTTCTGCCTACCTGGGACCAACTTCGAACCAGCTGGGCGAGCAATAGCTGCTGTTGAATTTGTAAATTAGAGGAAGGCCAACTGGCAAAGAAGAAGTTTGATCAAGCTGGGGCTGGCCTGTCTGGTCCAGCGGCCTCAAAAGCAAGGCCTGTGGATCTATGGAGCAGAGCCGGGTAAGGGCTGAAGAGAGAACTTGGGCAAAAACAGACTTAGGACCCCTACAGTGTAACAAGATGGCCGGATGTGGACTTGGACAAGCTGAGGGCCATGACAGTGAGATAAGGAGCTGGCCCTAATGGCCGTCTCAGAATCAGTAAGTTGGGGAGGAGACAACACAGGGTACAATAACTGCTATTTCTCCCAGGGGAAGTGAATTGAGCTGACGAGGACTACACACAAATGCCCAGGGTTTAGAGCTTCTCTTGCAGGATGTTGTCAGTCTCAGAGAGGCCTGGAGCCCTTGGCATGGACAGGGGATGCTGACTCTAAGCACGGGTCCTTACTTTAGGGTAGACACACAGATATTTAAATTGTTAGGGCAGTAGTGACAAAGCTAAATTCCTAGAAGAGTAATAAAAAAACTTTAGTGCCTGCCCAAAAGGGATACAAGATAATAAAGGATAGTTATGTGAGTTTTCTTGACTATCTGAACTGAGCAGAGGATAACTCAGAAGATTATGCTGTTCCTATAATCCTACAGGGAACACAGTGAGGCCACATGTCCTCCCTCTACCTCCACAAATGGAGCAGTTTTTAACTATTCATGAGGACAGAGCCATAGCGAAAAAGAGAAAGCAAGGGAATTTGAAAAGACTACAAGATGTTAATGGTCAAGCCCACTTAGCTACCTCTACAACTTCCTGTATCCTTTTTTTGCATCACCTCGGCTCAGTGAAGGCATAAAGGGGTCACCTTGTCAGGAAACTTTCTCTTGCCCTTTTTGACATAGTCTCAGTCTTCATTATTCCCCACACATGCAAAACACCTAAGTGATGTAGAAATGAATAGTGGAAGTCTTGCAGCTCCTAGATCCAGGCTCTTCCCTCAGTGTGTCCTAATGGAACCCACAGCCCAACCTCAGGGTGCGGCTCTTGATAGGTCAAAACACTCACTTCCAAAGAGAAGGAGATTTAGAAATGTATTGCCCCAACAGAAAGAGGGTGGGGGTAAAAGACGGGGTCAGAAGGTGCATTTTAAGCAGTACTAATAAACGAAGTGGTTGGCTGAGATTTAGTAAGAGTCAGATTGCCTCATGAGGTAAATATTTTGCAGGAGAGGTATACTGACAAGGTGGGGTATGTGTGTACGTGTGCACATATGCGAACATACGCATAGTCCAGAAAATATATACGTAATGGACACATATATCTGGTTGCATTCATCTCAGTAAACGGTGACAGTCATTGAAAAAGATGTGCGCTCAGAAACCAAATCCTGGAGTTCCAAGGTCCCCGCCATCCTCTCAACCCCGATGACAATCACTCCAGGTCACAGAAATCTCTGCACATAAAAATGAGAGGAAACGCCAGATGACAAAATAATCCAGAAAGAAATCCCGGAGCACTAGCCCTCAGAAGTTGAAGGCCAGAATTTCTCTGAGGTCCCAGGCACAGACCCTGCTGCTGGCCCTGGACACACAGCGGGTTGCGAAAAGTGCCGTGGCTCGCAGAGCCTAAGGGGCGAGAGCGCAGTGCGGAACGGAGGGGCTACTCACGCTGTTGTTGCTTCCTTTGTTGTCCTCGTACTTGGTTTCTATGTGAATGGAGAATTTCGGCAGAAAGGAGCACTATGGAAAAAGAGTAAAGTTCCATTAGCAAACCATTTTTTCCTCTCTTTGCATCTTCAGCGCGGTCTCTGGATGCTCCCCTGACCATCTGGTGGGGAGTACTGTTCGCAGTCAGAAACGTTAAGACACTAGGTCAATATATCAATTCAGGCGAGGAAAAGATGCTTTTGGCCATGCGAACACAACTTCATCTAGAAGTCAAGCCTGAGGGAATAACCAAGCAATGGAAGGCAAGTCACCAAAGAGGCCATTTCCAAAAGGAACATGTTCTGTGAGACCTACCGCAGGCTTGAGAAAAGCAAACTCCTGAATCAGAGGCAATTCCAGCTTCCAGTGATCACCTTTGGGGAGCAGATGCCACTGCTGGATACCTGTGGACCCTGTCTTACTCCTTATACAAATATTCATACAAAGCTAGGAAGGTGGTAGAGAAGGACCATTTTTAAAATCATCAATCACCGCAGTCAGACGGACCTGGCTTTTAGTTTTGGGTTTATCACTTGATAGCTATGTGACTTTGGACAAGTCATTTAATTTTTCTGAGCCTTAGCCGTATTAAAACAGGGATAACAATTATTACCTAATAGTGACATTGTGAGGGTTAAAAAAAATCATGCGTATAGAACATTTAGTGCTGGGCATAGAGTCAGCATTCAACAAATGGCGGCAATCAGCACGAGGCTATGGCCGAGCTGGACATAAAAGGCCGACCTTCGTTTTGCCAGCACCGGGGAGAGGAACCCTAAATGCACACGCCCTAGTGTCTCAATCTCATCGAGTTATATTCTACATATTCAGTAGATTTTAAGGGTTAAGTAGCTTGAGAAGAGAATTTTGATGGATTTGACGTAACCTCCCTCCTGCTGGCACCAAGCTGGGCATTCACGTTCTTGGCCACCAGAGATGGGATCGAAGACTAATGGGTAAAATGACCCAGCAACTCCACTGGGAGTTGCAGGTGCTGGAGAAATGAAACTTGGGCTGATGCCCTCACAGTCTCGAGAGACTGGCTCCTGTATTTATTTCTCCAACATGCACAGAGCACATACTCTAGACCAGGCACTAGTCTAAGTGCGTCTGGGCTTAATTCATTTATTCCCTGTAACCGTCCCATGAACTAGGTACTGTTATTACAAACCCTGCTTTTAAGATAAGGAAACAGAGGCACAGAGAGGTTAAGAAAATGGCCCAGAATCACAGAGCTAGTAAATGATAGAGCTGGGATTGAAAGTCTGGGGGCCTGGTCCCAGGATCCATGTTCTCGATCACTACCCCACTGGTTCTCAAAGCAGCAGCAGCAGCAGCCTGGAATTTGCTAGAAAGACAGATTCTTGGGCACAGCCCTAGACCCTCTGAATCAGAAACTCTGGAGATGGGTACCACTTTTAACAAACCCTTAGGGCATGCCGACACATGCTCGAGTTGGAAAGCCACCTGACGACACCATGCGTGAGAAGGAAACAGAGAGAACATGTTACCTAAAACCCCAGGTCCATGACTCCCACCCTCACCCCACATGCTGGTGATTTCCTTTCAGCTCAGCTGAGACCCCCAGTGGCAACTGTACAAGAAGGCTGGGGCCTTGAACGTGCCGTTGATAATTCTCCTGACATCACACGCCTGTGTGGTTCGGCATTCATCTGTCTTAATCCGAGTGAAGCCAGCAAGCTGAACCGTGACTAAGGAAACATGGAAACAATCAATCCCAGTAATTGCCTTTATGGAGAAGGTGGCCCTGCGATTATTCACTGACACCTTCCTTTCTGTCTCCTCTCCAGCCCCTCTCTCCACACCTGCTGCCATCGTGCCCAGTCCCAGGGAGTTCCAAGGAGGAGCTGCTCGTCACGAACTGACACTCGGAGCAGCTCGGAGGCCCACAGCAGAGCGACCGATCGACAAGCGAACTTGGGGTGATGCACCTGCCTGAGACGCTTTTAAAAATAACAAGCCTCAGGTAAACAGATTTGTTCTTTTTAACCCATGATTCGTATGAGGATCAATCCAATGCAAACACAGTACCAGGTGGCGGGGGCACAGAGCCATCCCGCCCGGGGAGCTGGGTCTGGTGCAGCAGGGCGGAACTCTGCAAGGAGTTTTTACTGGTCAAACAAATGAATCTTAGCATTTGGATATTAAACCCAAATATGAAATGTAAAACTCTCATGCAAATTAGCAGATGTTATTTTTGAGTCAAGGACTTAGGTTATTTTCATATCAGAATGGCAACCCTGCCAGGGCATGCACCTGGCTTGGGCAGGGCAGTGGGAGGACCTGGATCAGTCAGGCCAACTCTGGGCCGGTCAGTGTTTTCTCCTTCCGCAGTGGTTAGAGACTGATGATGGCTCAGTGTATGGATGGGTGTCTCAAGTTAAAAATCAGATGTATCTATGACTCGAGGCATTTTCAGGGCTGTCACTAAAATCTTTCCGGTGGGATATCCATGTTGAGATAAATTTATGCTTCCCTATGCAGGTTAGCAGTCCTAAAAATTCAGCCTGCCATCCCTAAAAATCTTCGTGAAGCCTTAACTGTTAAGCAAGGCCTGTTCTTTCTCCCTGGCTGGCTTCCTACTGCATCTCACCTCCGACGTTTTCCTAAATACCTTCCCTCCTCAAGACCCCCGCTTGGCTTCAATCTTACTTCCCCATGCCTGAGAATTTTGATTTTGTTTAATGAGGACACAGAGGATGTGACAGAAACACCTACAACTTCTCTCTCCTCCACTTCAAATCTGCTTATTTTTATGCTACTTCATATTCTTTGTGAATCAGAGAAAGACATCGCTTTCTCTCCAGAGGAAAATAATATAATGAGAAGAACTGAAGACACAGAGTCAGCAGACCTGGTCTCAATCCCAGATGTACTGACTTGGGCATATTATTTTACTATTCTAAGCCTCAGTTTCCCCATTTATAGAGAGGGGACTATTCTTCTCTACTCTGTAGTAGTGTGAAGAAAATCAATGCAATCTTTCGGCTAAACCCTAGCGCAGTGCCTGACACATAGTGGGTGCACAGTAAAAAATATTTCTGAGTCTCTTTTCTGAAAACTTGTTTCATTGATTATTTGCATCTTCTTCCTGGCTTCCTTCCTGCGGCTTAAAAATATAATGAAAAGTGTCATATTCTTAAAAAGACGAATAAGCATCAAGTTCCCTTCGTTGTGTTTCTTTCTCCATCTACCGTCAATCCCATTTCTCTTTGTCTTCACAATCGAACTCTATTAAAAGAGCAGTCAAGGATTCCTGCCTCTGCTTTTTTTTTTTTTACCTCCCACCTCTTCTCAACCAGTGCAATGTGGTATGGAAATGAATGATTATCAGGGACTTCTCAAACCAGCATTGCTTCTCCACCCACACCCTGTAGAACTCTCCACTGTTTGTTATGACAGAACAACTCCTCCTTCTTGATAGCACTTCCTTCTCAGCCTTCTCTTCCCCCCTCCACCCCTTCAATGGAGGTAGACCCTTGGGTTCTGCTCTCCACCCTATTTTCTTGCTCCAAACTCTCTCCCCAGTGATCTCATCTACTCCTGACTTTTCCATGACCATTTTTTTTTTTATGGATGCCTCCCAAACGGACATCTCTAACCCCAACTGCTCTTCTCACATGTCCAGTCGCCCATTAGCCATCCCCAACAAGGATTCTATGGGCAACATCAAACCTGAAAGATCTTTATTGAATTCAAATGTTCTCCTGCACTGTATGAGTTTCCGAGGGCTGTTGTAACAAACCATCCTGGACAGGGTGACTTTAAATAACAGAAATGTACGCCCTCTCACAGTTCTGGAGGCTGGAAGTCTAAAATTCAGGTGTTCACAGTGCTGTGTTAGAGAAGAACCCTTCCTTGCCTCTTCCAGCCTTCTGTTTGTCCCGGGTGTTCCTTGGTTTATGGCTGCCTCTGTCACTTTCTTCTCACTGTATGTCTCTGCACCCTCTTCTTTTCTTATGACAAATTTCCTTCCTATATCTTACTACAGACCATCTCGAATACACCTTCAGAATGATTATCCCATGTGTGTGGGTAGCACTGTTTATACCTTTGTCAAAGCCTTTCTCTCTTTTTCCATCATCACAGCTATCTGATGTCTGTGTGTCTGGCTCACCAACCAGGTGATAAGCTCCAATGGTTATTCTAGAGGGGTTCGTCCCCTATACTCTGCTGCCATTAGGAAGGGAGCAAGTCACAGTCACCCCAGTTATTTAGACACCAAAGCATCTCCTTTAGTGTAAGATGTTTCTTGTGACTAAGGGCTTGCTCCAACTAGGAATATACCATCCAACCTAGTCATTGTCAGATATCCAGGGTGAGAAGGGAGCACCCCACCTTCCAACCCCGTACATTCTAGAGACAAGAATTGTCCCCTAAAGATTTCAACACATTTCCTTGGGTAAGGGGGATTCTGTAGTGCTGAGGGAGTGGGGAAAAAAGTTGGGAGCCCTAACATGACCAAACTGGAACATGACGTAAGAAGATAAGTGTCAGGAGATTCGCCCTTTGGCTGAAATTGGAAGATGTCTCAGGGATTCAGAAGACTCATACTCTCTATGGCACTCTGAATGCTTGAAGTCCCACTTGGCCCACAGTGACATGAAGGAAAGACTAAAATACCCATGGTAAACAGAATTCTAAGATGGCCCCAAGTTTCCCAGCCTCTGGCATACATATCATGTATAATCCCTTCCCTCTGAGAATATGATGGGATAGTAGCTCCTTTGATTAGATTACCAAAGTGATCAGATTATGTCGTATTACATAAAACTTATTTTTAGAAGAAGCAGAGATTCCTTTGTTGGCTTTGCAGATGTAAGCCGCCACGGGGCCAGAACCTAAGGGAGGCCTCCAGGAGCTGAGAGTGACCCCTGGAGGCCAGCCAGCTGGAAATCGGGAATTCCTTCCTACAATTGCAAGGAACTGAATCTTGCCAACAATCGGTGAGCCTGGAAAAGAACCCTGAGCCTCAGATGAGACTGGAGCGAGCCATGGCTGACACCTCGATTTCAGCCTAGTGAGATTCTAGGCCAAAGACCCAGCTAACCTGAGCCCCAGTGGAAATGTGAGATAATAAATGTGTGTTGTCACTAAATTTGTGGGAAATTTGTTATCCAACAATAGAACACAAAAACAACACTCAACCTCGAGAACCCAATCACTGCTTCCCTTCCAAATCTCCTATGTGGCTCTCATTTGAATAAAATATCACTGACCTTGAGGTTTGAACATATCCAAGGAAATGGGGAATTTTTACTCTTTCTAATATAGTAATCTCACCTATGATGTCATCTGTTTATCGATGGCCACTGCTCACTGACGAGCGTAACCTTTACTGGTAACTGATACTATTAAGCTTGCCATTAGCATGCACCCGGCCACGGGGAGGAAGTATGGTGGTTCAGGAGAAAGAATACAGGTTTTGGAGTGTAACAGAGCTTAGTTAAAATCCCAGCTTCTTTTCTCACAAATTGCGTGACTTTGGGCAAATTCCTTAACGCCTCTGAGCTTCGGTTTTCATAATCATAAAATGGGGACAATATCAACCTCACTGCTGTGAAGTAAGGATTAAATGACAGAACAAATGTCCAAAGCCCGGCAGTGTCTGGCAGGACAGTCACTTGAGACCTGTTGGCCCATCCCATTGCGCCCTAACTATCCCAGGAGGTCCCACGGGCTCAGTGGGGGAGAAAACAGAGCTGGGAGTGGGCAGGTCCTCCACTGCAGGTGTGCGAGGATGCACTGGGAGGCTGAGGGCTTGCTGGGCGACAGGAGGACACCTGGTTGGTCTCCCATGACATGGATGGTGGCCAAGCAGGTCTGGGCTCCTTCTGTCTTGCTCTGAACTCTGACCTGCTGCACTGCTGAGGGCATGTCATCATATCTTCTAGGACAATCCTCTCACCGTCCTCCTCTCCCCGCACCTCTGCTCGACTTCTCTGCGAGGCCCTGCCGACTTCACGCAGGAAAGCATGAATGCTACGGGGTCTCCGCGAACTTTCTTCCCTAAGGCTTTGTGCCTGCTGGTTCACTCAGCCTTATTACAAAAACTGAGGCTCAAAAAGGTTGAGAAATAGCATTAGAAAAACCACATTTGGGAGCCCCAGGTGTTCCTACGAGATGACCCCGCTTACAGGCAGAGGGCTGGGGCAATGACTCTAGAGCATCGTGGTAAAGCAGGGGGAGAGGCAGTGAGGTGCCCTTGCCCCCTGGAGCTTGGGGGACTCATGAGTCAGTTCAGCCCCTCCTCTGGGCCCACTCTGGATCTGCAATCTTCTTTCTCATGAAAAACCTTTTTTTCTCTCTCTCTTTCTTCTCAATTAGAAGAGCAGCTTGGCCAGAACCATAACAAATATTCACTTTACTACATCCAGGGTTTGTTTTGCCCTCAACCCACTAACAATGATAACGGTGTCATGGAGAAATTAGGGCAATAAAGCAAAAGATCTCCTGTCACATCCTCTTCGATTTTCTAGCTCAGATTCTCCCAAGCCAGAGGAGCCTTACTAGTATTAGTGTCATCCATGCATCTTTGGTTTGCCTTCCAAACCCAATGGCATCCACTGCACGAACCTCCTTCTATAAAATGATCATCAGGTACCCATGAAATCTCTAGCAACTAAAACCGAATGTGCAGAAAAGAGATGGTTCTTTGATGAACATGCAAATGCATGCACTTGTATCTCTCGGAAGCGATGAGGGAATCTGCCGTCGGGAAGAAGGATGTCAGGAAAGATGAGTGCAGCACCTGGGCCTCTGCAAGAATAACTTCCAGACACGAGCACACCCAGGTTCAGTGTCGGGAAGTGAAAGCAGCATATACAAAATGCATGGCAGAGCTGAATTTTCAATTCACTACAGACATGCTTTGGAAAATGAAGGAGCTATTTTTAGCCGGGTGATTGATTAGGGTTGCTATGGCAATAAGAAACACTTACGAGAATAAAACTACATGTAAGCAAGTCTTAAAGAGAAAGGGGCAACCACACTGGGAATTTCAGTCAGATTCTGGGTGGTGTGGGCAGCCCTCACTGCAGCCTCCACCCACGCACAGGGAGAGAGGGGGACGGTGGCTGTGGAGAACCGGCCATGGGACACCAGTCTGAGGCTCTCGGTGTTCTGACCTTCAGAAACATGCAATGGCAAAACTTCTGGAAAAAATGTGCACCATTCACTTTGAAGAGATCATCATTATTGCCATACTATACTCCCACAGCACCCAGTGCATGGTGAAAACTGTAAGCTAATGGAGAGTAATTCTACCCCATACCAATTTATAAAGTAAAATGAAAATCACATTCTCTCTAATGGAATATTTCTAAAACTCATTTAATGATGCCTCTTCTGTTGGGCCTCACTTAAAACACGTTCCAAGCCCCTCTCAGGGCGACTGGCTGAGGGTTCCAGGTTCTCCACGTAATGCCCAGGTATTTCTTAACCCCAGGAAGTTGTGGAATACCTTTGGGTCAAAACAATGATCCAAGGTAAACACAATGTTCTCCACGTCCAGTCTGGGCCAGACAGACACAACCCAATGCCGAGGAAATAATGACAATAGTACTGATACTATATTTACTATCATCAGGCACTGTTCCAAGTATTAGATATATAATAATTGATCTATTAACTCATCAACTCTCATACAACTCTATGAGAGATGTACTACTATTACCCTCATTTTATAGATGAAGCAATAAAGGCATGGAAAAGCTGGGCAGTACGCCCCCAAACCACACATCTACACGATGGAGCTTGGACTCAGCTCAAGCTGTCTGGCTCTGTGGTTCACGCTTGAGATCCTATGTCCTGTTGCCTCTCGAGTACAAAAGGAAAATACATGAGTATGTCTAATGGAGTTGAATGTCAGTCAGGGGTAATGGTGACTAAGACACAGGCTTTGCTACTCAGTATGTCCTGTGGCCACTGAGAGCAAAGAAAAAATGCATCTCTCAAATGATAGGTGTGCTTTGCTTCAAATAAACCCAAAGAAGGAAAAATAGGAGTTAACCAAAAGATAAATTGGGGAAATAACTATTCATTTAGGGAATTCACAATGATGTTCTTTTCGATGCCAAAATACACTGGTATCTATGAATGAATAACACAATCATCTTTAAACCCTGAATTTAAATATGATGGCTTAAGTTAGTTCCTATTGTGGAAGTGCTTTTAAAATCCTTCCCAGAACTCCAGGAAGGGTGTGAAAAATATTACAAATGAACAAGTGTTCATTACCATAGTGTTGGCCCTGAAAGACATGAAAACAACCCAAAGGCCATCTGTAGAAGATTGGTTAAGTACACTGTGGTGGACTCTAAAGCTATTAAAAAAAACAAAGTGTAAAACAGGATGATCCCACTTTTGTAAAAAGAAAAAAAGTATGCACATACAAAAAATGGAAGAATAGACACCAAAATATTCTTGTGGAAGAAAACAATGGAAATTATGAGGCACTCTTCTTTTCTATGATACTCATTTTTATAATGTTTGGATTTTACAATAAATATCTACTGTTTCAGTAAGTCGAAAATATGCAAATCCAATAAAAAGTTAATAAACACATCAATGACACACACCCTAAGTAATTATGTTAAGCCTAATGGAAGTCATGAGATGTTCCAAAAATTCTCTTAATTTTAGTTCACTTTAACTTAAAGAGCAGTATACCATAGAGTACTGACAAGTAAATGGAGGGGGTGCAAATCCTGCAAGTTTGGGAATCACTACTTCAAGTGTTCTTCATGGGGTTACAGTTCAGTAGTTCAAGCCACTTTTAAATGACATCAAAGTTCTTACTTCAAGGAAAATGTTATGCAGGGACATGGTGGCCAGTGAGGCAGGTACATGGAAATTTCTGGACTAAGAGAAGGAAAGTTTAAAAACCAATCATTGAGCCCAATAGCGCAATGCTTTATTTAGATTACCAGCCGGAATCCTTCCATGTTTGAGAGCAAACTTTACATGGAGGCTTGGAATCAAGAAGATTAAATGGAAGAGCTGAGAAGCTGCCTTAAGGTAGGTAAAGTATTTATGGTGCTTTGAAAAGATCATTTCCTTTTAGCTTTCCACCTGGAACTCAATGCGTTCTTCTCTGGTCATTTTGTTCTGACTCTATGCAACATGTGTTGTCCACTACCAATGAACATTAAACTCTGTATAGACTTGACCTTTTCTCTAATGGAATTCCCCTGATGACATTGATTTTCTGGTACTATAATCTTTGTTATCATATTAAATGTACTCTAAGGCCATACAGGGAATTTCAGCTTGAGATGGGATCATTAATAAAACTGGATTTGCAAATGTTTCCACATCTCACCAACAGGAGACTTATATCCAGAATGTTCCACAGGGCTAGCGAGATCAGGTCTGGAGTGTAAGATTTATATTCTGTTTGTAAAATAGGAGACTATGGGTGATGAATCTTTAGGTACAGGTAGTTGATAGAACCTAGATCTTAAAGTACTTTTCAGTTTCCTTTATTCTCCTATCCTTCTATTGTGATAGAAAATTTGCCCCATAATTCAAAGGTAATATATATAAACTTCTCTTGTGTAAATGGAAGATTTTTAATACACATACCAAATTCAAGAAGGTGTCTGACTGGCTGTCCCCTATCTATTCAATTCCAGTCATCATAAAGGGAAAGATGCAAAGGAAATAAGCAGGGATATTTGGGCTTCCTTTGCTGTTCTGAGGGCCACATATGACTTTACAACTAGAAAGGATGGGTGGTAACAGTGACAAAAAAATTGAAAGAACATAGTTCCAGAAAAGTGAGAAAAAGAACTCAAGTGGAGATTAAAAAAAAAAAGTAGAAGAATCTTAAAGCAAAGAATTCGAATTGCATGTAAACACTAGAGATAAGGATGAACCAGAGAATGAATTTCCAAATATAGAATGCATAGGAAGGAAAATGTGTCCAAGAAGAATGGTGGGACCCGAAAGAGACATGGGGAAGAATGAGAGGCAGGGGGTGTGTGAAGGCAGAACAGGCAAATAGAGCAGGAAAACAGCTGCTTGTATTCCAGCCCACAGTGAGGAAATGAATGTCGGCCTCCCTGCTGCTTTTCATCAGCCTGCACCCTACACTGAGGCTTCTGTTCACTCATTAGTTCATTCATTGATGGAGCCTCTTCCCACCCTCTGACATGCTGAGTAATGGCAACTCACTGGAGAAGCAAGGCCAGGAGGAGGAGGGAGCAAGGACGTGAATGAAAGTATGTTTTCTCAATGGGGACGTGGTTTGCTAGAGGGGCTTCTATGAAAACCGAGCCGGGAAACTAATTCAGGCTCATGCAATCTAGGGCTGGACCTGTTAAGGCAAAAATAAGCAGAAGATGCTCTTAAATACTGGTAGCTACACACAATAAAGGCAGGACAAGAATTTAAAGAGACGGGCACACAGCATCAAATGAAAAGGAAATGCAGGCAAATAATAGAGATGGGAATGAATTGGGGTGACTTCCCAAATACAGGCTGGCATATGGCCAGGTAGGAAACCTTCAGATTACAAGCCTTCTAAGTTAAAAACTATATGAATCACCTTCTTAAACAGTTGGGCAGACTGATTAAATATAAAGTATCATGTAGTTCTAAGTATCTTAGTGATTAGAAAGGTCAAAAATGATGGGACCATATTGCATTTACTTTACTTAATCACTAACATTAGCTATTTCAGTATCACCATACATATATGTGTTTTATTTTATTTTTA
>KE777789.1:39626-55532 GCA_000465285.1 Eidolon helvum
GCTCTTTTTCCCCTCTTCCCCGGTTTTTTTCGCCCCTGCCTCAGTGTCATCTGTAGCAGGAGCCACCACAGCTTAAAGGCACTGTGAGTAGAAGCTCTGCTGGCAAGGTGCCCCTTTATTTCCTGTAAAAGTCATTCTGTCTTATTAGTGCTGCCAGGATAGTGAAGCCACACTCTGTAGATTCATCTTTGGAAGGCTCGGTCTGGTTTTCTTGCCACTCTCAACCTCTTTGGTGGTTTTGCTGAGGCTGAGCGTTCACTGAGCAGGTCGGTGGGTGGCGGCTCCAGCTGGAGTGGAGAATAGTAGCTGCTGGTATTGGGAGCCTTTGCATGATTGAATTACAACTGAATAGCAACCTTAGAGTTTTTTTTTTTTTTCCTTAGAGTTTTTTAAGGGGGTTATTTAGCACTTGGAAACTGAGGAAGGCAATACCATCTTATTTAGCTCTTTTCACCTGGAATGGTTCTTTGGCTGTGGTAATTAAGCATCAGTTAATGGGAAGGCAGCCACACCTATTAGCATTGTAGACCCTCAGTCTGTGTTGGAGTAAAAGACGGGCTTCTGCTTCCAGGGAATCTTTATTTGGAAACCACCTCTGGTGAGTTCACCTCAGCTCTTTGCTGGGGCTACTTAGCTCCCACTTTTTACAATGAGGATGGTCAAGTCACTTTTCTGTCAGGGCTTTATGCCCCCAGCTGTGGATGACTCTGCTTTGCAAGCATTCTCTCTGGGGGAAACTGAAAGTAGGTCCTCATTTACAACAAAATGAGGAATTGTTCCTTCCTGTTTATCTCTAGTGAGCAGGCTGATCAGGTCCCTCTCCCTTCAAGTTATGCATATTCTTAGGTTATGTGCCCCTTACCACCAGATCAGTCTCTTTTAATCAGTGCCTGAAGTCTATGTTTAAGGAGATTCTATGGAAATGGTCTTATTTCTAGGGTTTCAGGTTGAAGCTGTTACTATTTTTTGTTTTCTTTATGCTGTAACTGATCGTACATTGGAAATGTGGGGATGTTGGGACTATGTGAACAGTTTTGCACAGAGATAAAAGGAAGATTTAGGCCCACACATTTAAAAAGCCAAGTGCTAGCTTGGCTTTTCTGTTGGGGGAAGGGATTGGTGTTTCTGTTTTAAAGTGAATTGGTAAATGATAATAATTAGAACCACTTATAGAGCCCTTTGCTCTGTGACAATCCCTTTGCTATCAGTATCCATATCTGATCTTGTTTAGTTCTTCACATAAACATGGAAAGCTTGTTGCCATCTGTCTTCATTTTACAGATGAAGAACTAAGCGCATAGGAGAAAATGCTTGAAGGTACAGAGCACATGCGTAAATGGCAGAGCTAAAATCCAAATGTAGGTCTGTGGGACTTTAGAGTTCCTGAACCACTGTTCTCATAGTACCAGGCTGCCTCTCTGGAGCAGGGTTTTCCTAAACTGCAGGAGTCATCAGAGCAGATTTCACTGAGGGAGTATTTGTGTGTGCACGCACACATGCCTCTGAGATGATGGTAGGGTGGGTGTAGGTGGTCTGTACTTTCTGGAGTTGGTAGCACCTTGATAACCCTGATTTGTAGACAGTCTCTGGTCCCAGTCCCTGCTTGGTGATTATAGGCAGTTCACTGCCATTGCTCTGGACTCATTTGAGTGAGAAATTGAAGAAGTTGGAATAAGTGAACATTTTTGGAAATTGTTGTCCACAGAACCTAAGCCCATTATATAAAAATTGCTAAGAAGAAAAAACTAAGAGGGAAGGGAAGGCGTGCCGGCAGATATGTGGGTATCCCTCTGCCCACCCCTTGAGGCACATCTGTGGAAACCTCAGGACTTTGAGAAGCCATATTTGAAAACTTTATGAGTCTTCTATTTATGGCATTTTGGAATTCTCTGACTGCTGGAGAATGAGTGAGAGAAAAGGCTCTAGAGTCACAGTTATGGTAGATTTTAAGAGCAACAGAAATCTGTCCTATCCAGAGTGACCTGTGTGTATCTTTCTTCTTGGTCCTAGAGAAGATGAGCTTGCTGTGCATCTCTAGTTTGGTTCTTACCTCCCTTCTGGTGTTATTGACTGCTGTAAGGTTGTCGGATATGCTGAGTTCTTAACTCCCAAGAGAAGGCCAGGAAGCTTTGTTTCACCTGGCAGTGTAAAGACAGGGGCTTCTTAAGGGAGCCTGAGCTAGGAGGTCTTTGTGTTAAGGACGTGCTTATTTTGAATTCTGTCATTTACATGTTATTGGTTGGATGTTGTCTGTGGCCGTGGGAGAGCTTTATTGTCAGCCTCCCATGGGAGAATTCAAAGGGAAGATACTGTTTAGTTATACGTAAAACCATTAAAGAAGATTTGGGGCATCTATCTAGACCACTGTTGTCCATGAGATGTGTTTTGTTCCCACTGATTTATTGAAGTTCAAGTTAGGATGTGTATATGATCAAGGGAGAAAGTTTCAAGATCATCCCTTTTAATCCTTCGGGAATAAGGTTCAGGGCCAGGATATTGATTGCTATGTAAGGACAGCGGCCCGTGAGCACCTTTGGCTGTCCTTTGGGTCATTTCAGGATGGCCAGTTGTGCTCTGCACCTGTGGTTTGAACTTTAGGCTGAGGGACTTGGGGAATAGGCAGTGTGAGATGATAGGATAAGACTTGGTCAGAGGTCAGCATACAAACTCGGGTTCTAATCTTAGCTTTGTTTTAAACTTATTATGGAACTTACGGCACAGCCCTTCATCTAAGGCATCCTTTTGAGCTTGCCATCAGGAATAAGCTTCAGTGTTGACCTCAAATAGCTGAAAATGTACTGTTGGTTGTATTAACATTGTCCTTCAGGATGTTTGAAATGTCTGTAAAAATGGACAGTTTTCATTTTGATGTAACTGATGCTGAACTTTCTTTGTTGAAAAATAATTGAAAGTATAGGTTTGGGTGGCTAGTCAGCACTCTTAATATTAACAATTTCATGGGAATTGGGTCCTTAAAGGCCCCCTTGCCAATCCTTATTCTCAGGCTGGCTAGAGCTGCCCCATAGTTGCTTGAAGAGGGGCTTTTGGGAGTTCACAGCATTGCTTATCATTGCTCTATTGATTGCCAGCACTCTCACAATGGAGGCAGGAATACAGGAACCCAGACTTCATCAGTCATTGCTGAGCTGCCCTGTGTAGAATCCTTTACCATAGTCTGTCATCTAATTGCTTGTTTTAACCATCCAAGCATCATTATATATCCTTTTATCTAGCTTGTGTGCCAGCCATTTTATTTCTGTGTTGGTGACACTTGTGAAAATAATCACCTTTATAATTACCACGAGTATAGATCAGTAGGTAATTACTAATTGTTTACACCAGTGGTTTTCAGATTTTAGTGTGTACTAGAACATCTGAAGGACTTGTTAAAACACACATTTATGTGTCACACTCCCAGATGCTGATTCAGCATATTGGGGGTGGGTCTGGTAACTTGCATTTCTAATAAGTTACAGGAGTTGCTGATGCTTCTGGTCTGGGGACCACACTTTGATAAGCACTGGTCTACAGTGAGGCAGATGCTGTGTGAGAGAAACTGGTTTGACATATGGTCTGTTGCATTGGAGAGCCTACCTTTGATTTGAGATTTGCCTTCTATATTAAGGTAGACCTAAGTGTGTGGCCCTGCAGGCCAGGTGCTAAATGAGTCTTTGAGAAGTTCAGAGCAGGGAGAAATCTCCAATAGCTAGAAGTCAGGAAGCTTTACAGAACTATTGTGGTCATTTGGGTGGGGGGGGGCTTAAGGATCAATGAGTGGCACATTCCAGGCAGTAAGTAAAATATTTGAATAAGACATGGCGGTAAATATGTCACAAGGCAGTTTCAGTGGGTGGCAAGTAGCTAGTAACTTTGAGTTGGTAGGTATTGTATGCAGGAAAAGAGAAATAAGATTTGGCAAGTAACTGGGCTCAGACCACATTGGACTTTGAACATTAGAGAGGAAGGCTTTCAATAGATGTGGCTAGCCATTGATAGGGCCCTATTTAGGACTGGAAGAGAGGTGGGGTGGGTTGAGAGAGAATGTATAAGAAGGAAGTAACCAGCCAGAAAGTTTTAACTTCCTTGTTTGATTCTGCTGTTCTCATCAGCCTTTGGGATTTTTTTTTCCTTTCATGTTGGGTGGGAAATTGGTCCTGACAATTGACCATGTTTACCAGTGGTAAACCATTACCTAATTACCAGTGGTTCACTGATAATCTTAACAAGATTAACTATGATTAATTTTTTAATCCCTGGGACAAATTTAAAAAAATGAACATGGGTGGGTTAAAAGATGCAAAAGTTGGAAAGTGTTGGTTTGGGTGCAGCTAATGAGAACTTTTATGGTCAGATACCTAATTTGAGAAGATAAGATTATTTGGATTTCTGACTTCATTATTTTTCAGCAGAGAGTGATTTTTGGTGGATATGTTTTTTCTAATGAAATAAAACTGGCAATGTATCAGGCACCATTTAGTGTTTTGGCTAAGTCTTCTATTTTTAAATATTGTAATATGAAGGTAATTCAGATGGATTTTGATATTAATGTGATCTCTAGAAACATTATACCTTTAGTAGATCATTATGTTTCTTTTAAAGTTGAAAAACTATTACTATACCTAAGCCCAGAAAATAAAGATTAAATGATAAAATTTAATAATTTACCCAGAAATAGGTCTGTGTTTTCTTCACATTCTTATTTTACTGCTCTTTGTTTTAGGTCTAAATTCAGTGTAAATTTTTATTTTAATGAAACTTCATAAAAATGAGGTTTTTTAAAAATGGATTTTGATCTGTATAGATAAAAAGAAAGGCAAACATACTATTATTTTAGACATAAGTAAGACTTAAGACATAATTCTTGAACAATTTTTAGTTACCATAAGTTTATTATTGTGGTTGGTCTTCCTTGTGTTTTATGCTTTGAAATTTTTGTCACTTTCATGAAACTGCAACTTAAAATCATATCTTTTTGAATTCTAGGTACTTACACTGTGAAATTTTATGATGGAGTAGTTCAGACTGTCAAGCATATTCATGTCAAACCTTTTTCCAAAGATCAGGTGAGAAATGTGATTTTGTGCTTTGTGGTACGAATAATGCTAACATTGTAGTTTTGTTGCACAAAGACGTTATATTTGTTTATGATGGCAAAGTCTTTGTTTCCTCCATCTAGCACAATTTCACCAGAAAGTAGTACCCAGATATTTAGAAATTGTAAATATTTATTTCTCTCGCCATTTGCTTTTAACACAGATTCTTCTTTTCAAAAGCACCACATACTTGGATACCATTACTTGTTTCTGTTTTTCTCATTTTTTCCTCAAAAGTGTTTGGTTATTTTTATCTCTCCATGCACCCTGCCCCCAGAGCTGTTACCCATCACAGGAAATTTGCTGAACTGCTTTAGGAGATCTAATTATGTTTTCTCCTCATCTGACTTTGTCTTTAAGCTCAAGACTGACATGGTGGTTACAGAGCTGCAGTTTGGAATTTGACAATCACTTACGCTAGATGTGCTTGGTTTGAAAATTTTGTTTCCTGTTGTCCCAGGCATATATTACCTGAGCATGGAGCCTGAGTTTTGATAGTGGAAATAATGTGCTCACAGATGCGGGCCATCTAGAAGTATTGCTTACTTTCTTCATGATTTTTTTTCCCCTTTAGTCTTTTTTATATTTGTGTCTTAATGAAGTAGTTGAGGGGAAAGAGCAAAATTTGGATATTGATGTTTTTAAAAACTCTGTTTCTAATTGTTACTCATCTCTTTGGTGTTTATTGATGAGACAGTATTTGGTAATGCTGGAACCTGTTGCGTCTTTCCTTATGATCAAATGCTTTTACTTATCACAGATTTTTGTAAATTTTTCTGTACATATATTTAGCAATTTCAAAGGATCATGATATTTTCGAAGGTAACTTCAAGATATTTTTGTCTTTTACTGATTTTCTTCTTCAGAAAATTGACAAAATTATAAAGCTTTAGCCCCAAAGATGTTTCTCTTTGATCATTTGCCCATCAGGAATCTAAGGAGGTACACAGTACTCTATTTTGGTGTTCAATTTGGTGTTTTTTTTTTCTTTTCTTTTCCCCCCCTTTTTTTTTTTTTTTGTGTGTTCAGTTTGTGGAATGAGTTAGTATAGATAGAGGACCATATTAAGAACTTGTCCAGAATTGTCAGATTGTATTCAGAACCTCTCCAAATGGAAGTCCAGGGCTCCAGATAACACATGGTTGAACTGTTTACTCTGTTGCCCTCAATACACTGATTGATAACACTTATGGTGCTATCAATTAGTTTGGAGCTGGGCACCTTACCCAGTGTGGATTTGGGGGTGCTTCAGTTCTCAATTCCCAGATGCCTCTAAGTTTCTTACCTCATTTCAGACCTGGCAGGTGGTCAAGCACAGGCCCATGGTGCTTGTTTTTCTTTTCCAAGAAGATGTAGTCGTTTAAATAAATGACTTTTCAGCTCTTTTCAGTCCTAATAATCTAGGATTCTGTAACAGCCAGTTACAAAGCAAAAATAAAAAAAAAAATCAGACAATTTTTAAAGCTTTTTTTCATATAGTATTAGAATAGATTGAGTTTTTTTTCTGTAGAACCATACTGTCCTAGATGTTTTGGTAAACTATATTTTAGGAACATTTATCTTTTTTTGAAGTTATAAAAACAATACATGTTTGCTGTAGAAAATTAGGAAAGTACAGAAAAGCACGAAAAGTAGCTAATTTTATCATCTACATACAATTGCTGTTAACATTTTGATGTATATCCTCTTTTTGTTAAATATTTATGTATATACATATTTCTTTTCAAAATTAGGGAATGTAGTAAATGACTATACTGTAACTTGCTCTTTTAAAGAAGTAACATTTTCCCAAGTTCCTTAATACTTTATGAGAATACAGCTTTTAATGGTTATGTAGTATTCTGTAATATGTATGTAATCCTACTTTGTGTATCTGGCTCCCTAATGGTCATTTAAGGATATTTGTAAATTTCCATGCATAAGTCTGATTATTCTTTTAGCAGATTCTGTTTCTAGGAATTTATTCTAGTTCAAAAGTATAAACTTAAGTCTTTTGGCCCAAACTGCTACCACCACCTCATTCCCAGCCACCCAACCCAGGTGGTTGCAATTTATATTTCTGCCAGCAGTTACTGAGGAAAGCTTGTTCTCAAACTTGGCTGCTTTCAGAAAAATTTTGACACTTGGCAGAATATTTTCTTACAGGCTATAATCACAAGGATTCTCCTTGTTTATTATTTTTCCCTATGGGACAAATTAAACTTTCATTCAGTGAGTTTATAGGCACTCCTTCCTGCTTCTAACAAAGATCTGTGTACCTAGTGCATGCTAGGTGATAGGGAGGGATCTTATATAAATGTGATATGATGGACGTCAAGATCTCGAAAGAGAGATACATATACAAATAAATTAATTGTAGTTTTGGAAACTCCAGAGCTTTTTGAGAGCTGGCTTTATTATGAAACAGTCATCTAGGACACAAGATTTTTAAAGTGAATTTTAAAGATAGTAATTTTGGATGAAGGTAACTAAGAAGCAGTATTTCTTCCTGATGGACAAAAACTCAATAGCTCAAGAACATAGTAGGTGGTTTGTTCAACTGGCTGAGCACAGCCTTTACCAGGTAGAAGAAGCAAAGACCTTGATTTTGGGTTGGAAAATCTTTATAGCTTTCCTGTTCCGTCTCCAGTTAATCAGTTGAAGTCTTTTCTACACAGGGAATTAGTGTCCCCTGGAAAACTGAGCCAGGTCTCTGAAGGGCCCTAAGTCAGTGCAATCATGCTTGGGATGAGAAGGACAGGACATGAAGACATTTTCTTAGAACACCTCTGTCAGAAAGATTGCTTTGCATAAGAGGTCCCTGGGTAGTTGTCTGTCCCTTCATTATTTTCTACTGAATTATTAATCATAAGAGAGACAGCCTTGTTTCAGAAGTAATTGAACATGACTGTTGTTTTCTTTAAATTTAGGATTGGTCTCAGAGTATGGGTGGATATTTTCAGTGGTGCTTTATGTTTTGTGACCTGGCATATGTCCTCTTCATAAGATTGCAAAAAAAATATGATTTTATATTTGCAAGTAATCACAAAATGTGTTTAATTGCTATTTTGCTCATTTTAGAATATTGTGGGTAATGCTAGGCCTAAAGAAACAGATCACAAAAGGCTTTCGTCATCTCCTGATAAACGAGAGAAGTTTAAAGAGCAGAGAAAAACCACGGTCAATGTGAAGAAAGACAAAGAGGACAAAGCCTTAAAGATAGAAAAACGACCCAAGCAGCCTGATAAAGAAGGAAAGTTAATCTGTGCTGAAAAGGGGAAAGTGTCAGAAAAAAGCCTTCCCAAGAACGAGAAGGAAGATAAGGAGAACATTTCAGAAAATGACAGAGAGTATTCTGGAGATGCTCAGGTGGATAAGAAACCTGAAAATGACATTGTGAAGAGTCCACAAGAAAACTTGAGGGAGCCAAAAAGAAAACGAGGCAGACCCCCTTCCATAGCTCCTACTGGTGAGTTTCTCAAGTGCAATGGGCGGAGTGTTTTTCTGTGGCCTTTGTGGTTCTTTTTCACTTCTGTTCATCAGTCCTTCATTTTTATGGCTGACTTTGAATGGTCCTATGATCTGAAGCATGTCTGTGAGTCAGCTTCTGGGATAGTTGATAACTGTCCACTAGATACTTCAGCTTATATGATACAACCTAATAAGCTAAGGCCTTTCCTTGCATCTATTTAAATGATCTCAGTTTAAGTTTAGTAGAACCTGGGATCAGGAAATAGAGTTTTCATGAGAGACATGAAAGAGTAAAGGAGAAGTAAAATGGGTGTGGGTGTCTGAAGGGGGCCCACTGAAGGAGGTGGGGCTAAAGAACACTGAACCTGCAAAGGCATGGGTACATTTGAAATTGAGCTCTCTGGAGAGTGGTTATTGACTGGAAATTTCCAGTCTAAATAAAAAGCTGAGATGCCTAATTGGTAAGAGTCAAGGTTACAGTGTACAGATTTAGGTGAGAATTCACCATTATTAAAAAAAAAGTTGAAATTTGAAATTCTTTTAGAGTAACCAAGAATGAAACACACCCTGAATATCTTTCTAAACCAAACACTCCTCCTCTAGATTGAGTCAGTGGCAGAAAGAGCCCCCAGCTTCTCTAGACTGAATGCTGCCTATGATTATCTGGCAGTGGTCTTTCAGACATTATTGCTTGTATAGTCTCACCAAGAATTTTGAAAAACTATGAATTCCCTAGCACATATTAAAGTATATCTTTTTTTCTCATAAGCTTAAATAGTTGCTATATATATAAAATATAAAATTTATTTTTTATCAAAACAACAGAGTTAGCTCTTTCATTGTTTCCATATGGTATAGAATGCAAAGCTACTCCTTTAAATCCAAACAGCTACATCAGTCCATCAGACTTAATTTCTATGGCAAAAAGTCTACCTAATTTACTTCAGATAAATGTATTAGTACTCATTCCCAGTAGATAACCTTCTCACATCCGAGTTCTAATTTTAAGAGAGGAAATTGGATAGATTGATTTCGTCTGAGATAAAATAAGGCACCTCCCAGTTCAGTGGTTGTAACTGGGTTTCTTCCTTAAGAGCTAAGCACGCTGAAATTTTCCCTAGATAAATCTAAGGCCTAGACCTGTGCTGTCCAGTATGTGGTAGCCGCTAGCCACATGTGGCTATTGAACACTTGAAATGTGACTAATCTGAATTGAGATGTGCTATAAGTGTAAAATGCACACCTGATTTCAGATACTTAGAACAAAAATTTGTAAAGTATCTCAATAATTTTTTATATTGATCGCATGTTGAAATATTCTTGGACGTATTGGGTTAAATGGAATATATTCTTAAAATTAATTTCACTTTTTTTTAACTTCTTAATGCAATGATTAAAATTTTTTAAATTACATACATGGCTTGCATTTGTGGCTCTAATGATATTTTTGTTGGATAGCACTAGCCTAAGTTTACTCACTGGCTTTCTCAGTAGGGTTCTGAGAGAGAATCAAACCCTAATGTCCAAGGCATCTGTGATCTATAATTGAATTGACTTATCTCCTGAGCATTGAGAATGGCGCCAGTTATAAACCACCGTTGGGAGAATTGAGAAAATAACCTATGTTTTTGGTGTTCAAATGAGGAACCCACAGTTGAGAAAGTATAGGGGTTTTAGAACTCTGGAAAGTGTACCATATTAAAATGTGAGATGAGTGAGAGGCAGGTCTTTTTATATAAGTCAGAGAAAGACAATTATGCAAGAACAGGTGGAAAATGTGAACTGGCAGAAATCTAATGTGTCCCCATCCCAGTTTAGGAAAGAGTATATGTAGAAATTGAGTGTCCTGAAACTCATTCCTCTTTAGCTATTCATGCTCTGGCTGTACCCTCTGGTGTGAACTAGGGCAGTTGCACTGCTCCAGTGAAGCCACATGACTTCACTCAGATAAAATACAGGCCATTCAGTTTATTGCTTTTATTTTGTAAGTGTAAGATTTCATACTAGGGTGGATCAGTTTAATAGAGAAATGGTGTTTTCCTAGCTTACTGTTGCTACTTGCTTGAGGCTTTCTTTCCTAGTCAGAATCTCTGGAGCAGAGTCTGAGAATGTGAATTGTTTAAACAACCTTCCTAGATGAGTCTTACTGTAAGAAGAGTTTGGGAAACACTGAATTTCTCTATAGAGAACCCCAGTTTGTATTAGAGTGAAGAAGGCTTGCCAGATATCTTATATATAGTTCAGATCCCCTTTAAGTAGTGCTTGGAATAGGTTCATTGTCTCAGTAGAGCCTTGAGCCCTCTAGATTGTACAGACTTTATTGGAACAGGATCTGAGTTATTTAAGGAGGGTTGTTTGTGTTTAATTTGGAGTGTGCGCGATCTCCCAAGTTCCCACCACTTGGAACAAAATAACGTTGGCACATTGGGACGAGTAAATACAGGAAGAGCCGAGGAGTTCAGCACTCTCAGGTTTGCCTTCTCAAAGCTCAGCCCTGTCTCTTGTTTGGCCATTTATAATGGCAAATCCGAAGGTGTTAGATAAGTCTACTCTCCCCCACCCCTCTCTGCCTTTCCTCTTCCCCTCCTATTTCCCTCTCTTCCTTCCTCTTCTTTCCTCTCCTCCCCACTTCAACCTTCATCACACATCTTTTCCCCAAGCTTCCCCAATTTTTGTTTGTTTGTTTTTTCTTCTGCCTGCCTTTTGGATTCTCATCTTTACTGATCAGGGGAGAGCTTCTTAAGTATTAGATTTAAAAATAGTGGATACTGTCCAAGGGTTTATCATAGGCACTGCTATATTATGTCAGAGCTGGATTTGCTAGTGATCAGCAGCCTTGCCTGGAACACTAACTGTCAAATAGCATAGTCTCCTGAGATTTTTCTGGAATTGTTTTTGAGAGGTTATAAACATCGACATCCTTTTTGGTTTCTCAAAACTAGGACCAGTGCCAAGCTAACTAATTTAACAAGTAGAGATTGAAGACAATAATCAAGCTGTAGTTCCATGGTATACAGTTTAGGAATTAGCCTGCATGGTGGATTTCTCAAGTATTGGATATACAAATTTTGATGAAAAAATTTGATGGTGATAAAAATGAGTTTTCTATTGCTCTTGTACCTTCATATTTTAAAGCAGTCACATTGGGGTATAGTGTTTTAAAGAGAGGGTTTCAGGAGAGAAGTATATGACTAGAGCTGGGTCATAGGTGAGACCAAAAAAAGAGAATCAGGAGATCAGTCTGCAAAGGTATCTCCCAAAAGGAAGTAATTTTTTTCGTTTTTTTTTTCTTTTAGCTTAAGAGTGCCTCTTGGTCTCTATCATGCAAGGGTGTGTGTGTGTGTGTGTGTGTGTGGTGTGTGTTTATATAATAATGAGGATTAAACACTAAGAAATTACATACCTTTTTTGTGTGGTTTTATTTGCATTGTAGCTGTGGATTCAAACTCTCAAACTTTGCAACCAATTACATTGGAATTGAGAAGACGGAAAATATCAAAAGGAAGTGAAGTTCCATTAAAACGTCCTCGGCTTGACAAAAATTCATGTGAGTCTTCAGTTTGTGTGTGTCTGGCTAGAATTTGACTTTGGTTGGGTTAGTCTCCCCTACATCCATGTTTCCCCCTAATCTCTATAGACTCTAAGGCTTGTCCTTGATTGCAAAGAGCTAAAGTCATTGGCATTTGGTTGGATTAGAAGTTTTGCTAAAATAAAAATAAATCTCAAAGCATAAACTCCATAATATTGGGTTCAGTGGTGTCATCTACATGCCCATAAATTACATTCGATTTGGATTCCACTGGAAATTTAATGGCTTAGAAAGGGGTGGATTTCATATGCTGAGTGAAACTTTAAAAATACTATTTATAGATTTTTAAAAAATATCCTGTTGGCTCCAAAAAGGATTTATGATGGCTTTAAGGCCCTATAAACCTTATTGACTTTGAAAGTTAGTACATAGACTTTTATGTTGGGAAGCCCCAACGTAGAACTTAGTTGTTAAGATTGGAACATGACCTTGGCATGTATTTTCAGACGATAAATCCTTAAATAAGGAATATTCTGTCCTGGCAGAGAGACTATGTCTTAACTTAAAACTGTAAACAAGGAAAGGATATGTTCTTTTATCACTGGTCCAGAAGTCTCTGTACAACTCTTACAGAGGACAGCGAGTGCAGAAATCTGTAGTAGCAGAGTTATTTCTTCTGGTGTCTTGACTACAACTCTCTTAATGGTTTATAGCCCAGGAAAAATCAAAAAACTACTCGGAAAATACTGACAAAGACTTATCGAGGAGACGGTCCTCCCGGCTGTCCACTAATGGGACCCATGAGATCCTAGATCCTGACTTGGTTGTATCAGATTTGGTTGATGCAGTTAATACTGATTCTTTGCAAAACACAGCATCCAGTACTAAGCAATCTGAAGGTGAGTCAAAGTCTGTTCTGGAATTCTTTTGCCATCCTGATGCCTATCTGATGATAACCCATCTAAATCATTGTGTACCGCCTTCTGCAAGTTTTAGATGGTCTTGAAATCAAGTTATGAATGGGCCACAGTATTCCTTATATTGTTCTTCACTGCTGATTCAATAGACCAACTTTCTGTATACAATTGAGATTCATTTTGCTTATGTATGTGTGAATGTTGGGTTGGAGGTACAATGCTTGATGCTTGAAGAGCCCTGCTCCTCTCTCTTTCCGGTGCCATTTCATTCCAGTACCTATGCTTTTTTGTTAATGCTTTTTGGCAAGTCTTCCCTTAACTTTAGCCTCTTATTAGCCTCTTTCTTTAGGATGCTCACAGCCCTGGCTATATGGCTGGAATCTGTGGATATATTCTTGTATGTTGCGACATGAATGGCTTCCTCTAAAAGTCCCTGGCTTTCTTAGTCTGTTGAGGTAGTTTTGTTCCTAGATTATATATGTGTGTATGTTTCCCAAGTTTTCTTTTTTTCTTCTAGGTCAGTTGAAATCTCCTTTGGAAGCTGGCCAGGTCTCATCTGCACTAACTTGCCACTCCTTTGGGCATGGATTGGGGGCTGCAGGCTCTGCGTTAAACTACAAGTCAATGGGAGAAAACACTATGAAAACGGAACCAGCTTCTCCCCTTGCTGAGTTACAAGAGATTCCTACTGTGGCAGGTTCATATTTAGAGTTAACATAATTCTCTTCTAATATATACTTTTACTTCTGCTTTGATTGTGAATTACAAATAATGGACTTTTCTAATGATGTTTTTTCATCTTTTATTAATAATATTCCCTTATCATTTTAATGTTAGAATCTTTTCATTTTACATGTTGCTAACTGTGTTTTTTCTTGATTAGTATTGCTAGAGATTTAACATTTTTGTTGATAGTTTCAAAGAACCAACCTATTTAATTTTCCCTATTTGTCTTTTTAAAATGTCATTGATTTCTATTTGACCTTAATTGTTTTCTTTCTTTAAACTTTTCTAGACACTGAGGTCATTGATTTTAGATCTTTCTTCTTTTCCAACATGAGCATTTAAAGTTATAAATTTCCCACTAAGCATGGCTTTAGCGACATCCTACAAATTTTGAAATGTATTTTCATTTTCATTCAGTTCAAGTATCTTGTGACTTATTTGTTGACTATGGGTTACTTAGGAAGTGTGTTTCATTTCTAAGTATTGGGATTTATGGATACCTTACTGTTATTGATTTCTAATGTAATTCCATTGTGGTCAGAAAATGTACTCTGTAGGATTTCAGTCTTCTAAAATTTGTTGAGATTTATTTGTGGCACCGCATATGATCTGTCTTGGTAAATTTTCCATATGCTCTTGATTAAAATGTGTATTCTGCCACTGTTGTATATCTGTTCTATTTCTGTCAATTAGGTCAAGGTGTTTGATATATATCTCCATTGATTTTTTGTTTATTTGTTTAGTTCTGTCAGTTACCAAGAGATGGATGTTAGAACTCTCTTAACCATGGTTGTGGATTTGTCTGTTTCTCCTTTTAATTCTGCCAGTTTTGCTTCATGTATTTTGAAGTTCTGTTATTAGGTGCATGTACATTTATAATTGTTATGTCCTCCTGATAAATTGCCTTTTTTATAATATGAACTATCACTCTGTCTTTGGTAATAGTATTTGACTTGCAATCTACTTTATTTGATACTAGTACAGGTACTCAAGCTTTCTTTTACTTACTGTATGCATGGTATATCTATTTCTATCACTTTCTGTCAACATAAGTGTGTTTTTAAATTCAAAATGTGTCTTTTATAGATAGCATATAGTTAGGTTTTGCTTTGAAGTATAATGTTCATTCAGTCTAGTTACATTAAGTGTAATTATAGATACAGTTGCTTTTAGGTACACCATTTGCTTTTCTCTATCCTCTCTGTTTTGTTCTTTTCCTCCTTTCCTATTTTTTAGGTTAATTGAATTTTTTTTAGAATTCCATTTTAATTTACCTTTTAGCTTTTAGCTATAGTCTTAGCATTTGTTTTAGATGTTATTGTAGGGATTACTATATATATTTTAAACTTGTCACAATTTAATTAATATTGAATCACTTTATGTAAAATGTTGTGTATTTCCATTAACTCCTTCCTTTATGCTCTAGTTGTTACTATTATACCTACATATGCTATGAAATCCACAATAGAATTTATAATTTTTGCTGTAAACAATTATACATTTTAAGACAAAAGAGGTAGTCTTATTTATGTACATATTTACCATTTTCAGTGTTCTTCATTTCTTCCTTAAGATTTCTTTCCAGCTTGAAAAATTTTCTTTAGTTTTTCTTGTAACATAGGTTTCCTGGTGACAAATTCTTTTGGTTTTTGTTTATCTGAACATGACTTTATTTAACTTAATTCTTGAAGGATGTTTTTTCACTGGATGTGGGATTGTGGGTTTATAGTTTTTTTCTTTAAGTATCTTAAAGATATTATTCATGGTCCTCTGGCATCTGTTATTTCTGAACAGAAGTTAGTGATCATTTATATTATTGTTTCCCTGTTTGTAATGTGTTGTTTTCTTTTTGGTCACTTAAAAAGTTTTTCTCTTTGATTTTTAGCAGTTTGACTATGATGTGTTTAGGTTTGTTTTATTTTTGTATTTAACCGTCTTGAGTTTTACTTAATTGACTATGAAAATTGATATCTTTCATCAAATTTCAGCCATTATATCTTTGAATATTTTTCTTCTGTGCCATTCTCTCTGTCTTCTAATTTTGGGATTTTACATTAAACTTCTGTTAGACCTTTTGATAATTGTCTCACAGGTCACTGAGACTCCGTTCACTTTTTTTTTTTCTGTCTTTCCCACTTTTTCAGATTGAATAATTTCTTTTGATGTTTTCAGATTCTTCTTTCAACTCCAG
>KE777794.1:10707-32725 GCA_000465285.1 Eidolon helvum
AACAGCTATATTAACAGTTCCTGTCCATTGAGAGCCTTCTGCAACCAGGCATTTAAAAAATTCCCATTTTTACAACTCTAGGTGTTATCACCCCTATTTCACAGATATGTAAGTTGAGGCTAAGATTTTATGGAATTTGTTTAAGATGCCCCAACTGGTGAGTGGAGGAGGAAGGCTATTTTGAGAAATAGCAGTGATTAAGGGGCAGCGATTACATAGCAGATATTAAGAATGAATAGCACATAAGAGGATATATTATCAGATAAATAACGTGAGGCCCAACACTATTTTCAACTTATAGAAGACTGTAAGAATGCAGAATGCAGTGGGATCCATTCTATGGAGTGATTACTTCCTATGATGAATTGTCTCTTATCATTTGTTAGTGTACACAGTGTACAACATACTAAAAAGTAAAAAGAATGTAAATCAAGAAAACAAGACTATAGATCGGGGAGGGGGGTTGAACTGGAGAACAAAAAATAACTCAGATCAATTTGATTTCTTGCTTGCCTATGTTTTCCCACTGGTTTTGCTCCAACCCCCTACTATACCCTAACCCAGCAGGGGTCAGCAAACTTTTTCTGAAAAGGACCAGATAGTAAATATTTTAGACCTTGTTTGCCACGTGTTTTCTGTGTCTCAGCTACTCAATTCTGCTGTGGCAGTGCCAAAGCACGATGTAAATAAATGGCCATGGTTAGAGTAAAACTTAATTTATAGACATTCAATTTGAACTTCATATAATTTTTATGTGTCGCAAAATGTTACTCTTCTTTTGACTTGGGCTCCTGGTTTTCTGGTTTTCTGGTCACCGCTCTAGCCTGACCTCCCACCCCCAGCCCTCCAGTTCCCAAGCACGTTGGTAATTGTCTCTGTGGGTGTTTCTTTTGCTTTGAGCATTTAAATGTTATTTTGCACCAAGACCTTGATTCCAAAGAGACTTCAGAGGACCTAGAAATAGAATTACCTCTACTCACACTCTGCAAAAGCAAACTTGCAGAAGAATTTCGGCTGCCAAATCAACTTCAGCCGACACAGATAGAAGCCCCAGTGGCTGTCTAAGAGGATTTACAATAAAATGGAAAATTCTTGGCATACTCTGTCAGTTTCATCAAAGATTAAAGGATAAATATGGAACTCTGAGTTATCCCCAAAAGTTTTAAAGTGATGCTAGTAAATACGAAAATTCTTTGTGTGCTTTAACAGCGTAAGTCATTGCTAAATTTAAAATTTTTTTTTTTTTCTCTTCTTGCTAGTGAAACCAGCCTTAATGTGATGGAAACACTCTTGAACTTGGTGTCCAAAAGACAAAGGTTTTATTTTCAGCTCTCTTAGTTTTACTGTGATCTTGGGTAAGTTAACATCCCCTACAGGAATCTTGGCTTCTTTATCAGTAAAATGAGATTAATAATCCTCCCTTAAAAGGCTTTTTAATTTTTTTTTTTAGTTTTTTACTGTTTATTATGGAAATTTCACACAGAAACAAAATAAGTAGAGGAGTGTGATGAGCCCCATGTACCCTTCCCCAATTTAACAATCCCCTGCATTTTATGAGCCCCATGTACCCTTCTCCAATTTAACAATCCCCTGCATTTTGCCTAAACTTCTTTCATCTTTACCTCACCCCATTTTTTTCTATCAGAGTATTTTCAAGCAATTTCAAATATAATATTATTTCACCTGCAAATGCTTAGTATGTATGACTAACAGATAAGATCTTTATGTAAGGACTATCAATTTTATTATCACACTTAGCAAAATTACAGTGATTCTTTAACATCATCTATTATCCAGGCAGTCTTAAAATATCCTCAGCTGTCTCAAAACAACAACAAAAAAAGGAGAGGGTGTTTTATATAGTTGGTTTATTTGAATCAGGAGACAAAAAAGATTCATATATTGCATTAGGTTGTATGTCTCTTAGGACTCTTAATTTATGGTCATTTTTCTTTTCTTCTCCCTATTTTTCTTCATATAATTAATTTGTGGAAGGAACTAGCTATCTGTCCTATAAAATTTCACATAATCTGGATCTGACTAATTGTAACCTCCACCCTTGTAGAGTTATTAATTATCCTTTTGTTCAGATATTTACTGCTGTTCGATATAGAGGCATTGGTAGATTCAGTCTTACTTTTTGAAGAAATTGTACTTATAGGTGATGCTTTCTACTTGCGATCACACCACATCTAGAGGACAAAATGTCTGGTTGTCTCTTTTTTACTTATGTTAAGATCGATTCATGAAATTCTTTAGGTTAATTCATTCTTCATGAACCTCTCACCTAACGTTTTTAGCATTGGTTGATGAACAGTTGCTTGGATCCACTATTCCATAAGCATTTGCAAAATGTGGGTTTTCTAATTCTATCGACCCCTTTGGATTTATTATCAGGAATTTTTTTTTAAATGTCCTTTTTTATCTGTTTAGTCACTATAAAATATAGTTCATATAGTAATGGTGAGATAAGTACTTGTTGGTTTCCCTCTCACCCCCTTTTTGGGCTAATTTTTGGTATAATGGTGGCCTATGACCACTGAGTTGGAGGATGAGAATTGGTGGTGATAGTGGTGGTTTTTCTCCTGTCATCATAATTAAAAATTTTTTGATATGTTTCAGTCTCTTCTTCAGGTTGTTTTTTGTGTCTTGTATTCAAGTAGCATTTGATTACTTTTTTGATTTCTGGTATGACAAGATATCTCAGGCTCACCTTATACATTTCTTGCCCCAGACCTGAATCATTCAAGAAGCCCTGGTTTCTTTTTGGTGAAAATGGTATACTGAGACCATAGCCTGGACACTAGGAGTATTAATCACTATTTTTCAATGGATAGATCTAGGATACACATTTTAAGGAAAATAAATCATTATTTATATTCATAATTCTAGTTCAGATTATAAGGTTTTTATGTAATGTTTTTGATTCTAATTTTATACTAAAAATCTTGGTTATTAATGATGTTAAGATGATGACCTCTTGATTAGCATGCTTTCTTGTGGGTGAGTGCAGGTGCATGTGTGCTAACACACTTATAACCATTTCAAAAGAGCAATACCAACATTTCCACCAACATAGTATTAGTAAGTGTAGTTTAAGGTTGTTTTGCTATTCTTTTTTTTTCTTAAGACATAGCGTACCTGGGATTAGTAGTCCCTGGTATGTGTTTTAAAGTCACTTAAAATAATTCATGTGAATGTGCCATCACCTTGATATATAAATATTTGTTCCTTATTTTGGAGGATTTTATAGGTAAAATAATTACATTGTTCAATGTCAAAACTGAAAATCACTGATTGTCCATTTTCATTCCTCCCTCCCTTCTTAGAGAAATTATAATCCGATATGTCCTTTTCTGCACTGTGCAATGTATTATTCATTGAATAATAATACATCCAGAGAAGAGTCCATAGCAGTAGGTAGTTTATGCACCAGTTTACTTTTTTCCTCCAGTCTTTTACTATTACAAGTTTCAGTAAATGGCCTTTATAGATTATAGAGTTAAATACAATGAGGTATATTAAAGGTCTGTGTTAAGTATAAAGTGATATACATATATATATATGTATGTGATATATGTATATAGACATATGATTTTTGTTATAATTGTTTTAGGTTCACAGACATTTACTGAGTACTTACCTACTTTTGAGGTTTTACAGTCTAATATAATGTGGCATAAAAAGAAAAATTTTGCACATTTCCTACTCAGATAATTTTTAAGTTTCTAACCAATAATCGTTTCAGCTAGTGTTCTTTTTATATTAAATTAATTCCTAGATTGATGGATATTTATAGATATCAATAATTTAAAATATTTTCTACCATGCAGTGCTTGATTACAGTGCTAACACAGAACTTCTTTCAGTTTGCAAACCATATAATCATATCGTCAAAGAAGGTAGTTTTGTCTCACTGATTTGTTTTCCCAAAGCCAGAGTTCAGAATGACAACGGTAACAGTGACCACAGAAGTTCCCCCAAGGGGTAAGACAGAAGATCATTCTGCCTCGTATGAGTCCACATCAGCTCACATTATTGAAGAAACCGAGTATGTGAAAATGGTATGTGGACGCCAGACATCACGTTTGCCTGACACGGTTTTTTAAAATAAAGTCCGATAGGGATTGGTGGGCTTTGTTTCTACCTCCATAAAATATGAGAGGAAAAACAAGCCTAGTTAGAAAGAGGGTAATCTCGGCCGCTGACATTTAAACACAGGTTTAGCATTTTCTCCTGAGGGTATGAACCTCTGTTTCTACACTTGGAGTAAAATTGAAGAACGGGCCAGGAGGGCTTGAAACACCTATCGGCATTTCATTTGTCCCACACTATTCGCCACTGCACTTCCTACGGTTTCATATCGTTTTTTAGTTGTTTCATGAGGGTCAGTACTGTGTTCCTTAGTAGACTTTACATTTCTTACTGAATTTCTGTCTCTTCTTCCCTTGTTCCCTCTCACTGTTCATTGTCGCTATCACCAATGACTACGCGTAGGCATGTTTCTTCATTAAAAATGTGAAATCTTGTGAGAATCCAATGATAATGACTGACAAAACATATTCGTATGAACAGTTTCTTGGAACAGATGAAAAAATTTGGATGTAGATAATTTGTCACATTCAGATCTATTAATTCATCTTTGAATGTCTTGCAATTCCATAGGTCACCAAGATATGGGCTTTTATTTCATGCATAAATTTGTATGATCTCCACTTAGCAATTATTCTGTAGTAATTACTAAATAGTCATTATTCTCTAGTAATTACTAGATAGTAATTATTTTGTAGTAATTACTAGATAGTAATTATTTTGTAGCGATTACTAAATAGTAATTGTTTTATAGTAATTACTAAATAGTACATTAGTACTAAATTACTATATAAAAAAATAGAACCAAATAGAATTAAATACTAATTACTAAATAGTAATTATTTTATAGTATAATATTCATTTATATTTTAGGTTTGACTGAGCAAGCGGTATAAAGACCAAATGTTCATTTTCTGCAATCTAAATAATGTTAGCCTAAATGCAAGTTAGTCTAATGCTATCTGAGGTTAGTGTATATGTATATACACTACTTTCTAGATAAATCAGGTACACTGCCACTGGTATAGAGAAAAAAATATTTGGTGTTAAAACCCTTTGAAAAAAATAAACTATTCATTTTCTTCTAGATTCGAACTACTCTGGAAAAGATCCGAAGTCAAATGTTTAAAGATGAAATAGGACATAATAGTACAAAGTATAAACCTGATGCAAAGGTAATGAATTTATCAAAATATACCACTTCAGTAAATATCCTTCAGTAAATAAACATAAAGCCATATAGGCTTTTTTGGATAATTATTAAATTATTTTTTGAAGTTTTGAACAATGAGTGTTATTTTGTTGTTATCTAAAGATGTTAATGGGCATATGTATGAAATATTTAACCATAGATGTCATTAGTAATATCAGATTGAAATGACCAAAGCCTACTTGAATATCTTAAACTGGGCTTAATTACCTAAAGCAGTGGACCCCAACTTTTTGGCACCAGGGACCGGTGCTCCTATGAGAATCGAAGGCCTGATGATCTGAGGTGGAGCTGAGGCGGTGATGCTAGCGCTGGGGAGCGGCTGACAATACAGATGTAGTTCGCTGGCTTGCTGCTGACCCCCTCCTGTGTGCCTGGGTCCCTAACCAGCCACAGACCAGTACCGATCCAAAGCCTGGGGATTGGGGATCCCTGCTCTAAAGTATAAGGGTAGATGCTTCCCAGCCAAGATCGATGGCAGCAACATTTCCCAATGACAGACAAAAGGTAAAAGATTTCAGGTTCACCTGGGCCACACCAGGGGACACACTGTTGAAGCTATTAGGCCAAATGATTAGACAACCAACCAGCTTAAAAGCACCCCTTTCCCTGCAACCGGCCTTACAGTCTTAAAGTTAAGCAATCTACCCTTAGCCTTGTCTGGATTATGCCAGGTTAAACCTCATCTGAGCCAAGTGCTCCTCGTCAATGCCAGTGTCATCCACTCTGTAGTATGGCCACAGGGAACACCAGACATAAGATATGATACATAAACATGGTCTCCTTTATCATCCTCGGCCCTGCACGCTGACACGACGAGGTCCAATTATTAAATTAAGTGTTCTGAAACTAGAAAAAACGTTAATGTTTATGAATGATGAGAAAGATAAAAAATTCACTTTTGGTTGTGCTGGGTTGCCTATTAGAACCCCAGGTGGAGCTTCCTAGTGGGCGGCTCGGTAGCTGATTCTGGAGTTGCGGGTAGAGATCTGGGGTAGAAAGTCTAGGCTACAGAGATTTGGGGAGTAAGGATGGTACTTCAAATTTTGAATCTAGAGATCACCAAGCATGTGAGTACGGGTAGAAATGGGAGAAAATCTAAGTGTCGAGTCCTAAGATTTCCAACATTTAGATGTTGGGAAGAAGAGGAAAAATCATCACAAGAGGCTATGAAGAGAGGCTCATGGATTAGGAGGAAAAACAAGAGAAAATGTAATCACTGAAGATAAGTGAGAAGGTTTCAGAAAGGTGGGGGAGGGACCACTTTGTCAAATGGTGTCCATAGGTCAAGTAAATTGAGGACTGAATATTGACCATTGGCTATAACAATGGGGAGGTTTGGGGATCTTGATAGGAGCAGCTTCTTAGGAATGGAGATGAATTGTGTTGCCAGTGTGTCTGCTTGGCCATCTCAAACCACAGACAGTTCGCAGACAAACCAAGCATCAATATATCATCCCTTCCCCCTTTAGTAACTGGGCAATGTTGCTGAAGGAATTTAGCCGGAATGATCTAGGGCTCTGCTGTCACAGAAGCAAAGTCCGTACGCCCGATGCTTCAGAAGGCCAAAACTCAAAACATCAGAATTTGGAGTACGGAAAGGTTTATTGATTGAGAAGGCACTAATCAAGAAGATGGGTACCTCAAATTCATCTTCAGAAAATACAGAGTTCAGGCTTCTTTTATGTCAAGGGAAGTGTATATGGAGGGGCAAGCGGTGATTGATGATCGCAGACGTCTGGGCACCAGCAGGAGTCGGAGGAAAATTGTGAAAATTCTTTGTTCTTAGTCTGTTGACTCTAGTTGATATGAATCCAGTCACGAGATTCCTGCAAATCTTTGATAAACAATCATTTTTGTATATACTTTCCTCATCTCCTCTGGAGAGGCACCTTCTGGTAAGGAGCTGTTTTTGTAAAACTCAAGCTGCAAGCAGAATTCCTCTAATGATTAGCATGTCTGTATTCAAGAAGCTATTAACCTGATGGACATGGGAACAAAGTAGACTTGAACGAGGTGAAGTCAGAGAGGCTGAGCATTTCACTTTGTCACAGTGCTACTCTCGGAGTATGGTCTGCAGGCTCAGCAGTGCCAGCATCATCAGGGGGCTTGTTAGAAATGCAGCATCTATAGTCCCATCCTGAATCAGAATCTGCATCTTAACCAGGTCTATAGCCAAGTGATTCATATGCACCTTAAGCCTGAGAAACACTGATCTGTGACCTTTGTAGTTATCTCCACCGCCATCATCTACCTTCAACAAGAGCCTTTCTGTTAAATATTCTTTAACAAATTTAAAAAAAGAAAATAGTGCCTACGCTATATATGGAAAGTGAGAAGGATGCATTAGGGTCTGGAACAGGAAAAACCTTGGCAGAATTATGGTGACTATATTATTTATAAGCACTAAAATTTTTAAATTTTTTTGTTTCTATTAATATAGGCCATCTGTTGTACTGGAAAGGATATAGGCTTTGTTGTTAAACAAACTTGGATTCTAATCCTGGTTCTGGCAGTTATTTTAGGTATAACTTTGGGCTTGTTAAACTCTCATCTTCAATTTCCTTGTCTGTAAAACAGACATAGTATCTTCTAGTGTTCTGACAAAGGACTGTGTATAAAACATCTATAAGATTACCTGGCACATAAGAGATGCTTAATAAATAAAAGTTGTTATTATAGTTGTAGGGTATATATAATTATATAGTAATTTCTCAGTCTGTCTTGAAATAATTTGTAAGGTCAGACAGCACAGGATCAACAATCAAGAGCTTGTATCCTGAGCTCTCCCACTCACTTGCTATGCAAACTTGAGTTCTGTCCTTCAGTTCTCATATCTGGGAAATTGAGATGGTTGAGTTGGATGGCTTTAAATTTCCTTTCTACTTCCACATGTCCTTGATTCCAGCTGAGATTTATGTTATACTCTAAGTGTATTTGCAGTGAACTAGAGTTTACGTAAAGTTAACACTGGCAGTAACGTTCAGTTCTAACCTCTGTGATTGGAAAGGGTGATTACAATGAAGCATCATTGAACATCGACCATTATGTATTGTAACTATTAGGTCTGATTATATTAGTTTATAATGCATTGTAACCAAAATGCATTTTTGTCTATAACTTAGATTAAAAAAAAAAAAACTGGCCTTGTAGATAGGACTACAAGAAGGACTTAATGGTATATTTAAAACTGTGGGAATGTAAAAGGCATAAAAGATGTACTTCTCCCTCTTTCAAATATACGAATCTATTCAAATTTGAGCAAATATAGAGGCTACTGGCTTCGTTTAGAATTCCCATTGATATCTGAGATTCAGGAGATGTATTTTATTTTTGCTAACCTAAACCTTCCTTGATATGTGTAAAACAGAGTGACAATCATTGGCATCAAAGTTTGTAGAAGAAAGGACAAATCAGCTTGGTGATTTTATGTGTGTTCATTTCAGCACTGTGGAATCGTTCAAAATGGTTGTGAGTCTGAAATGGATCCCTCCTGTTGCAGTCTGCATCTGCTCATGGAAAGGATGAAAGGAAAGGACCTACAGCTCTTAGAAATGAACAAAGAGAATGAAATATTGAAAATCAAGGTATGACTATAAGGAGAAATTTCGATTTTGTATTTTGAACCTTTGATCCAAGAGGATAGCTTCATGGACCCGTGAAAGCAGACAGCCACCTACAACCGCATACATGGAGGAGCATTTTGACATGTCGTAAATTAAATTTATTCTGGAGCCTCCTTTCATTATTAAAAAACATCTTACAAAAGTTCAACAGGTCTGAGGTGTCAGTGGTACAAGATGAGTAAGTTCTAGAGATCTGCTATACGACAGGGGGCTTGTAGTTAAGACTGCATTGTACCCTTGAAAAGTTGTTAAGAGGGCAGGTCACATGCTAAGTGTTCTTACTGTAATAGATTTTGAAAGTCTTTACATATTTAATAAATATTAGAGTATCCATAGTTAAAAATCTTACTATTTTGTTTCATTAATCAATTGTTGGATGCTTTGTATTTTTTATTTATTATATATGCTTCCTACAGTGAATATCATAGTAGGTGAGTCTTCGCAGCCATTCTCCATTATTTCTTTAGGTTAGATCCTCGAAAGATAAATGACACTTTAGATTCATTGCCTTGACACCTCCAATCTTGTCTCACTACTATTTCAGGAAAATACATCTGTTAGTACTGTCATGGACAGTGATGATAAAATGCTTGTAAGTAAGGGAATACACTGATAGGACACTGTAGAATTCTTTGAAGGGTGAGGTCTGTAAACGCAGGGCACAGATATGCAAGGAGCTGGTCAGGGCAAATCCACCTGCCTGACAGTTCACGAAATAGGGTTTTCTCATTTTACATTTTCCCCTTACCAGATAACAGCATCTTTTCTCCCATCCATTGTCTGCAAGGTACAAATGGTTCAATTGCAGCCTCTGTGTTTTTAATTGCCCATCAAATTGTTCTGCCTTAAACCCTTTTTACTGCAAATGTCAAAACATGCACAATAACTTTTTTTTTTTGAAGCTGGAAGCCTCCAGAGAAGCAGGGGCAGCAGCTCTGAGAAACGCGGCCCAGAGAGTTCTTGAAATCTATCAAACGCAGTCTGAAGACGTTAGAAAGAAGCACGAGGACAAGAAACACTTTCTCCAGGTACTGAGCTGCTAGCGATTGGGGAGCTGAGCCCCAGTCATTTCTGTCTCCCTTTTTGGAGGAGTAGATGCAAAGCAAGCGATAGTCATGTGACTTGGCAGGCCCTGGGAAGGGCAGGAAGCCCATTTCTGTGCTGATCAACTCTGACCCCTGCTTAGCGTGGTACCCAGATGATGCCATGCTGCTTATTGACACTTTTCCTCAGAGCCCGGCAGAGCACAGGCCACAGGGAGACTGTGCCACCCTGCCTAGACATCAGGGCTGTCCCAGGAGACGCTGGCTGGTGACACCTCTTCTGGTTCTGCCTTTGACGGAGTAACCAAATCAGATTGAGCCATTCTACCTCTTGGATTGGATTTCCTGGTCTTAAAAATGAAAGAGTTGAGCTAGATAAATAGTTTCAAATGTTTTTGGTCCAAGGAAACACTCTTCAGATTGAACAAACAAAAACATGTGTATATATGTACATATTTACTTCAAAGTATATCAATATTATATATTTCATATATGTACACAAGTATATAAATTACAATATAAAAACCTAAACATGTATATGTGTGCATACATCATGCACACATACACATATGTTTTTTGTTTCTTTTTAAATCTGAAGTATATATTCTAGGACCAATAAAACTTTACCTGAAAATTACATTCTGGGACTGGAAAAGGAAAAATACATGTGAGTGTGTGAATGTGTGCACGTGTGTACGTTTGCCAAACTTAAAACAGGAGCGCTCATTCATGCCGGGGTAGGGCGCCTGGATGCGTGCCAGCTCAGGCCCTCAGAAGCGCAGCAGGAGAACACAGCAGGAAATCCACCGCTGAGGTGACACGCCTGCATGCCTCCGGCTGTGGTGACCACGGTGCCGAACTCAGGGGCATGCAGGGTGCAGACTAAGAACCCAAGTGAAGTGAGTGGGCTTGTGTGGACCCCAGTTCCCTGTGTGAGTGGTGGGCTTGCGAGACTGGAGCGCTCATGTCTGCAGTTGGGGGGCCTCAGCCCCAGTCTGGAGTTGCCTGGCAGGAATTCCCACCTGGCGTTTTCAAGGGAAGCCAGACGTTTTTTGTTTGTTTGTTTGTTTTCAACTGCAATGTCTAAGGTTCTATAAAAAACACAGGCAAAGGTGTGTGTGCATGTCCATTGCAACAAGCTCACCCTTGAACGAACTGCAGAAGGTGAAGACTTCTCTCCTATGGTTTTCAGCATTATTGCTGCATGCCTGGACACTGTGGGATAAATATTCTGCTTTTTGGACACTTACTGATTAAAAATAGAACACTCTTTTTAGTTGAACGCATAGATTTTATTTTTGTTTCATGTAAGTTTTGTTGAGAAAAAGTCAAAAGTTTTACTCTTCTTAAATTAGCATTACTTTCTCATACTAGTTCAGATAGTATGCTTTACGGTAACAAATGTAAACATTCTAGAAATAACATTTGTATAGTATTGATTTTCTATTGTTTTGGTGGTGTTTTGGTCCATCAGGTTTATTCTGAAGGAAAAACTAGATTCAAAAATGAAATTTAAACAAATGTTAATTATTAAATTTTTGGGGGGCCACTCAGAAAATTATAGTGGGAGATAGTACCTGTATAGGTTTAATAAACCAATAGTCTGACAACCGTTTTTCTAACCAAAGGTAAACAAACTTGAAAAAGAACAGAAATTGAAAGAACAGCTTGAAAATCTGAATCAAGTTGCTGAAAAGCTTGAACAAAAACATAATCAAATTACAGCTTTGGAGAACCTTGTACAGAGAATGGAAAAGGTAAGTGACAAGAGAACCAAAGGGATTTCTTACTGGAATTAAAAAAAATACTAAGATAAATTAGATAACATTGATTAGAAGTACTCTTTGCAAATACTAAGACTTTAACAAGTACTCAAAGATATTAGTTTCTTCCCTATACATTTAATATGATCTGTACTGTTAGTGATTTACCTCTCCACAAATATTGCCATTGTCATTATCTGTCATGTTCTCCTTCTAGTAAATGTATGACTCAGAAAGGGGAACCAGGCAAGGCTGTGAATGGAAACAATGGAAAAGATCACAAAGTCCACCTATAACTAGTAATAATATAGCGGATCCCTGTAGTCATAGCATTTTTATGTTAGAGTCAGCTAAATGTCCGTTATTGGCTACTCTTATCCACTTTAGGTTTGTCAAACCCTATAGCTGCACTAGACAGATAGAGTTCACATTAAGAAAAGAAATTAGAACTTTCAAAAGAGATTTAGGGAGAGGAATAACAGAACAAAAAATTATTAAAAGTTTCTTGCTATCTTCTTTTAAGTAGCTGGAGCTCCAAATATATACAAAAGATGAGCATAGAAATTTAATTATGCATGCCTTAAAATTTAGAATTCAGACAAACCCAGATATACTTAAAAAAAAAAAAAAGATATACTGGTTTTTTAATAGCAAAACAAACTAACAGAAAATTGGCATCTCTGAAACTGAATTGGGGTTAGATAAGAATATAGGCTTTGGCTTCTAGTGCACATTTTCTAATACATTTTTTTATTATTAATTCCCTGATTTGCCTCTGTTCTTCTCAGACTTATTTCATGAGTCTGCCTGTGTTGATGCTATTTTAGTAACGTCACTTCAAAAGCATCGTGTTTCATAATAGTCATGTATGTTTCTTGCCAAAGGAACTTTGATTAAATTTTAAATATTTCCCAAGAATTTAATTCATAACACTGTGTATTTGGCTGAATTTGTAATCTTAATGAAGGTACTATGAGGAAATAATGAAAATTAAATAAGCCTAACCTAACTGAATCTACTAATAATAATATGCAGCAACATCTGTGTGGTGCAGTGGGTAACTGAATGTTATACACCAGCCAAATCACTGTGCTAGATGTCCTCAAGCAGCTGGTTTGTCCAAGTGTGACAATTTATAATTATGAAGTTTTGGACAAACTGTAATGTTTGGATGAATACTTTGTAGTGTTAGAATATTTGTCATGTAATAAATAGTTTAATAAACTATGATAGCACAAAGAACACTTGTATTAGGAAAGAAGGACAATTCTGGAATGCAAATAGGTTGTTTAACCAAACAACTTGATTAACCAGTGACATTTGAATTTAGACTTGCGATCACCTGCAACTCAGCAACACTGGGTCAGGTTTAGTGGCTAGCTGTCAGTCCCTGAAAATTAACAAACAACAGTGGAATATAATTTCTATTTCCTAGAAACCCCAGGAAATCTGTCCCAGATGTGAAATCTGGGGTATATTCACTTGACTATTTATTCAGTGAATATTTGAGTACCTACCATGTGCCAGGCAGAGCTGGAGGCTAGCTGTCTATTTGTGAGTGAACCAGATGTAATCTCTCAATGGAGATTACAATGTAGTATATCTGGGTTCTGTGGAACTCAAGGAATGCTCCTGATCTCCCATCATTCGTTCTCCTAGGGGTCCTTAGAAATGCTGATGTCCCCACTGAAGGTAGTGTGTGTCCCCTGGAAAAAAGTTAAGTAACTTAGATAGTAGCAGATGATTTAGCATTTGTCTTGATATTGACCCATAACAGTGAGCTGTCTCTAGGACAGAGTGAGTGGACAAGATGTCCAGGGTTCAGCAAGGCCTTGCAGTAACCTTCCGGAATACTCTATGTAGTCCAGTAGGTTTTATTCTCTATGGCTTCCTAGGGTGGACGTCCTATCAGAATGTCTAGGAGGCAGAGGTAGGTAGGAATGGAGTGGAAGAGCAATGTGCAAAAGTTGTTTTGTTTTATTTTTTTTAAACATTTTTAGTTTAAGGATACTTTATATTTGTAAAATAAACAGGTAATTGAAACTATAAGAATTGAAGCTAGGCAGTATTGTCGTGGTTTAAGGAGAGACTGAGGAAACAGGCTGTGATGAGGAGTTTCCAAGGTGGGGAGTGTGTATCAGAGTGAGGGGAGGAGGTACTGAGACTTTTATATTAGTAGGAAAAAGACATGAGTTCAACAAGGAAATGAAAATTAAAAATGAATATCCACAACAAAGGTTGATAAATACCACCCTGCTAGTGGGTGCCCCTTGGAGAAAGATTCATTTTCTACTCACTTGAACAAGCCACTGCTCCAGTAAATAGCCATTAGTGGTATGAGATCTGGTAATGAACACATTACTTAAAACCTTCACCATCTGTCCCACTTTAATCAGGAATGCAGTGAGAATGAATTCCATAAACACAGTGATAAGCCAGCAAAAACGCCCAGTAAGAACATTTTAATATGGCATATGTTCCTTTTGCTAGCAGTGCAATTCTGTTGCACCATATTTGTTTTCTAGTGTCATTGATTTAACTCTATTAGAATTTTAGAGCTCAGAGGTGCTTTTGAGATCACCTAGATCCCCATCATCATTTTATAAATGAGCACAATGTAAACACGGAGCATTCCACAGTCGTCCAGTTACCAATTTACGGTCCTTTCCATTATGCCCCTATCTTCTCTGATGCTGGATAAAAATGACATCCTTGGTTCGTAAGTCATTTAGATGTTAACATTTGGCAATGATTTAAATTGGTTCCTGCTCTGTTCTGATCAATAGTGCTGGGGAACGGAACGCTTCGGCTCCCTAGAGGTGTGGTTTGGGAAGAGGGGATTGGCCACTAGGTGGCGCTGTGAACTCCTCTCCCTTTCCAGAAGGCACTGTCCTTGACAAGGGCTAGCTGGTACAGTGTGATTTTCTGTGCTGTCAAAGAAGCATTCAGACATCAAGCTAGATGAGAGACGTGGCTAAAGCAGAATATTTCCACGTCCAGTTGTCTGGTCTGCTGGAGCCCTGGTTACAAAGTTCCATTAATCAAGAGTAAGTCCATTAAGAAGAATGTTAAAAACCATTTTCCTGCCTACGAATTCAAAATATATTATCAGCAGTGTATTTCTTTGATGGTACAAGTATTAAAATAAGCTTACAAGGCATATCTATGACCCCTTGGAAATAATTTGAACACAACTAGGGCTATACCGGAACAACGTGACAAAATGCTATAGGAAAAATTTGAAAAAGTTAGTGTAAATTTTAAAAATAACATAGCACACAAGATATGAAGCATTTGGCATCGACAAATTATTATATATCAAGGTCCTAATATGTGCTAGAGAAGCACATAGGCCTTTCACATATATTACCTTCAATCATCCCAACTGTCAATATAGAATTATCCACATTTTAGAAAAGTTCAAAAAATCAAAAATGTGACTCATACAAATATAGAAATAATACATGTCAGATGTTTTATTTAAATAATTAATTAATGAGGGAATCAGTAAGATGGCAAAACTGGTTAAAATAAAATATTTTGAGAAACTGGCTATTTATAGTCATTTTTAAAAAAATAATATAAAAAATAGGGTTACTAGGTTAGATACTTAGCTGGTTAGTATTCTTGAAGGCAATTAAAAAATTATCTTTTCTGCCAGGCAGAAATCTATAGAGTAACATTCAACTTCAGAGTCAGAGCTCTAATCAAATAATAAATAATAAAAGTTAAACACAGAGAAACCCAAGAGAATTAAATAATCCTTGGATCAGATTATTAAACAGTGACCCAGTATGACCCACATGCTATATAATGTTTTAATTTCCAAGTTTTGGTTAATTTTTATTAGCAACGATAAGGTCCAGAGAGGTTAAAGCTTTGGCAAAAATTACGTAGCCACAAGTTTCAAAGCCAGGTCAGTCCCAGTCCACGGTCCTTCCAATGCCTCTGCTGTGCAGCTCCACCTTACACTTCACCTGCATAAATACTGCAGCAGGAATGATTTTAAACAGTGTTGTAAAAAAAAAAAATCTCTGACCGTCAAATATATAAAAAAACATAATCATCTCAGCTTGGGTTTTCATGGACTTGTCAATTTTCTTTTTGGATGGAAGAGTTTGGCTTAATAGTGACATTAAGGCGTATCTGTACATATTCTTTCTCAGTGTCATAATTTTTCTTACATCCTAATCAGGAAGTGATTTTTATCATTTGTGGCCTTGCTCCTTCACTAAAAACGCATTTGCTCTTTTCCCGCTTTCCGATAGATGCCATCTAGATAGGTGTCAAGATAAGCACAGTAGTGTCCTTGGATACCAACGACTCAGTGTAATGGAGAAGCACGTGTAATAGTGCGAGAGCCAATGCCTAGAGATGGACAGGCAGTTTGCGTTTTGAGTAGAATGGAGAGGGGCTGGAGACATTTTACTGAGCAGGCTATGTGTCAGCAAAGGGCTGAGGAAGGAGCGGAATCCCTAGGCAGGTGAGGGGATTAAAGACAGCTTGTCTTGACCTGGCATGAGCTACATGAAAACCCTACAGCCAAATGTCTCACCAGGCTGCCCTGTAACAGCTCCCTATCAAGTTACCTCTTCAGCTCAAGATGTATCGGTATTAGCAGAAGCATCTTTTGTGAAGTTTGCAAGATTGCCTTACCACAGGCACGCACACAGAGAAAGAAGGGGAGAGAGTAAGAGAGAGAGAAGCACAAATTGTGTCTGATTTTCTCCTAGGAAAAGAGAACACTGCTAGAAAGAAAACTGTCTTTGGAAAACAAGCTGCTGCAACTCAAATCTGGCGCTACCTGTGCTAAAAGGTCTGTGAATCTACCTCCTGAGGAAAACCTGTTCCTCATCCCCTTCCTCTCCACTGGTCCACTGGCCAGTGGACAGAAGGCTATACCAACCCCCACTCCCAAGGACTGACAGTGCAGGAGCCGGGGAGAACTCCTGATTCACGGCCCTGTGCCTCCCCTTCCCCACCTACTAGGAAATGGGACAAGGGGCAGAGTTCACTGGGGCTACAGGGAAACTGGTAGGAGGATTAATCCTTCTGAGACTGAATGAGCTTGTCCCCTCCATGTTCACCCTTGGTGACAAAGGGGATTCTCTAGATGTCCTCGTTCTCCCTATGTTTCTGATTTTGTTATCGGGCCTCTGCCACAACAGGCATTAAATTGGCCATCCACAAGTGAAATTTGTAGAGTGATGGAGAAATACTGAGAAAAATATTCTTCATTCTTTACACATACTCATAATCCACAGTCCTTAGTGTGCTCTGAGGTGAGGGTGGGTTTGTGGATACCACAACTGCTTTACCACTCAGCCACTGTTAGAAAAATTCTCTGGAATATCATGTAATAACTCATATCACATGACATTTTCTGTAGTTTCCCTTTCCTTTTCTCATCTAAGTAGTTTTCCTTTCCTTTTCTCATCTAAGCCCACTGTAGTCATTATGTGTTTCGATATAATGTTCAAAGTCAAATCTATTTCAAGATCTTAGTTCATCCATCTAGAGAATATACAAATTCTTATTCTCATTTATTCAATAATATATGTTCAAACATCCCTCTCTCGTGGTCTTTTGATTTTTTTCCCTTGTTTTCTTTTTCTTTCCTATTATCTTTCTTTCTCTTCCCATCTGTCATATGCTGTGTCTTCTCTCTGGTTCATATACATTTTGATCACGCATGCCAAAGCCCAGAACTGGCTGACCCTGACGGTTGCATGTACATACCAAAACACATTGGGGTACCACCAAATTATCGATTCTCCCCAAATTATAAATTCCCCCATATTCTTCCCTGTGAATAAGCTTATAGCCCCAGCAGGTGGACTTCTGAGAGAATGAAGGAATTACTGTGGAAGATATCTCTAGATCTTTAGAATTACTTACATATACTTATAACTGAATTCTAAATAAATCTCTGGCTTACTTTATTTTTTTTTTCCTAAATAGAGAACTTTCTATGCAGCAGAACTACTGGCTGGTACAATGAGCCTTCTATTAAGAGTCCAGACAGTCTGAGTTTGATTTTTTCTTTCAAAAATGATTTTTTTCTTTAAAAATGATTTTTTTATTGATAATAGGGTTTTTGTCAGTCTTTGAGCCAAAAATGTAACCATTATAAAAACCAAACTGATCTATTCTTTCCGTTTTGTTACTTATAAGCAGTTGTTATAAGGAATTCTCAGAAAAAGCTCTTAAAGAGGTTTTAGAAATATCTTGAGGGAAATGGATGTTTTGTGTTTCTAGAAAGGTGTTTGAACATCCAGGCTTATGTAATTCTCATAGATTATAGGTATCACAAATATTTATCTTATTACTTTTTCTGAGCTGTGTGTAGAGGTATTCAGTTTGCTAATAGACAAGAAAATGAAATCAGTACGAATCAGACTCTTGGTTAAAGCAACAGAGACTTGGTTAAGCGACCATGAATAAAAGTGATTTCTGTTCAGTTAAGATTGGAGCGATATGGCCATACAGAGGGTACATCTCGTGGGAAAACAGGATGGCCTCCCTTTGACACCTAATGTGGTTTTTAGAACCCACATTATTTTGTTTCTCTTATCCAGTCATGGGTACGTACAGTTTCACCCTTCTCTTGTTCTTCCTGTAGGATTAATTAACTTTTCTCACTATTTTCCACCAGCTGGTTTACATCCTCTGTATTTTCCTTTCAGATTCCAGAGGAAAGAGTCTAATTGGCCTAATAATATTCTTGGTATTGGGCAGATGGATCATGTTGAAAAACCCCTACCTTGTCATCCAACCAGAAACCTTTTGCAGGTGCCCATTCCCAGTCCTGTGGGTGTCTTCTTACTCAAGGAATGGCCTAGGGCTGCTTCCCTAAGCAGGCGGCTATGGGTGATTTAATTTTCCTTAGGCATAGATGGTGGGTTTGACAGGCACCGTGACTTTCTAGAATTACAGTGAGCTTCCTTCTGCCATTTTGATTAAAAAAAAAAAAAAATTCAATATGTTCTCACTTGGCATTTTTAATGTTAAAAAACATCCCTGAGGATGATAACTCTTAACATTTTAAAACTCAGAAGAAAATGACTTTTTTTCTTGCATGTGGATATGTATGTATCATTACAATATAGTAAGCTAATCCTCACAAGTACTTTAATGAGAGTTAAAAGATTTGGTAGAAGCATTTTTTCTTAACAACAAGGTTAACTCTATATTTCTATTATCATCACTACTAACTGATGCATGTATAGTGCCTTTCAGTTTATAGAGTAACCCCACGTTCCTTGTTGAAGTTAATCCTTCCTTCCAAGGACTTTTCAGGGAGGGACAGGGCTTCAGACTGGTTAAGTAACTTGTCAAGATTCCTCAGCCTCTCAGAAGTTGCAGAGCTGTGAGTCTTGGCTCTAGTATCGTTATAACAAAGCCTGTGCTCCTTCTGCTCTGGAAGAAATTTTACCTTCTTTCTTTGGAAATTTCTGGAGACCTCTCAGACTGGTTTCTTCAGTCTCCCATATAACTATGAGCAGAAGGCAGGCTTCCAACGAATCCCTCTGCCCTGTGGCAAACACACAGGCCCATTTTATAGTTATCCTTTGGAGAAACACATTTGAGGTTTGTAAAGATAAATAGAATGTTGGCTCCTCTCCCTCCCTCCCCCCTCCCTCTCTCCGTCTCTTCCTCTCTCCCTTCCTCCCTCCCTTTCTCCCTCCTTCCCTCTCATATAATTTATATGAGCTATTTAACGATTGCAAATTCCTTAGACAAAGAAAGAGGGTATCTTGGAGCTAAGGTTGCATGTTAAAACATATCGTTGTTTCTTAAATTGTACATTTACCTGTGGTAGTTTAGATGGCTCTCTCAAGCTGACAATTTAGTGCCACCAGTGAAAATGATAATGGGGAAGATTTTGACAGGCAATAGTAATACACGTTCCTGAGTTTTGTTGAAATGTGAGTAGAGTTACACCTATGTCTTGGCTTATTTTTTCATCTTAGTCTGGCTGGGAAATGTAAGCACCTGGCCTCTTCTATTCTTGTGGTTGTGATCCTCAGCTTCCCTCTCTTTCACTGTCTAGCATACTAATGCACATAAGTCCGAAAGCCCAGCGCGTCGAGAAATACTTTTCTTCTATCCTGAATCTTATTTCAGATTTTACTTATTTACAGTGATTTCTTTGGTAATATTCTCATGGAATACATGGGAAAATTTCCTAAACTGTGAATTTTGGAGAGCGTGACATCTACCCCCTTCCCTCCATCCCCCAGCCCACTGTCCTCCTAAAGCCACTTATTTCCCTTCGGTCTCTGAGTTTGGGGGTCATCATAGGACACAATGAGACCATTGTGAATACTTACCTTTAACATTCTAATGAAATTTTTATTTTGTATTTTTTAAATCAGTTTATGAGTTTATGAACACTTTATGATTTTTAAAAGCCAGCCTGCCTCTGCAAAGCACCCCAAGTTCTTTCTCATTATTTCTCACTAGGACAGTTTCAAATCAGCACCAGCCATGGGCCAGATTGCCTTTTGCCTTCTGTGCTGTTCTGATCCTTATATCCTCAACTCCTTTTTTCTGTGACGCGCCTCTTCAAGTCACTTCCTAGTTTTTCAACTGGAGTACCTGTCCTACTGATTTTTAGATGTTCCTTATGTATTCTCAATACAGTGCCTTTATTAGTCATTTGTGTTGCGAATATTCTAAGGCTGTCATATTCATGCTTATTTGATTACTAAAAGTTTTTAATTTTTGTCTATTCAAACTTGTCAGTCTTTCCCTTTGTGGTAAATACTGTTTTGAGTTTTATGTTTCAAGAAATCTTTCTCTATTCCGAATTTATGAAGATGCTCTTCTATATTATTTTTGAAAGCCTTTTGGTTTCCCAGTGTTATTCACAGTCTACATGGAATTTTTCTTTGCAATGAGGTAAGGTTAGAACCCATTTTCTTTTTCTTTATTTCATATGCATATCTGATTATCTCAGAATCATTTCTTGAAAAGACCATTCTTCATATGACATTCTGCAGAATGATCTTTGATATAAATCAAATCTATTGGTCTATCTATGTGATGTATGTGTATATGTAAAATGAAAGTGGCATGGGCTTAGCATAATTTGTTTAATCAGTCTTCTATTGATGAACATTAGATTGTTTTCATTTTTTATGCTATGAATAATGAACTACATTTTATAAACATTTTGTGCATATATGTTGTGTAAATTGTATAGTACATTTATAGTATAAATTACTTAACTTCGTGGGGTAAATAAATAATCACTATCATTATACATTATTTGTACTTGTACAAGGATTTCTAGAGCTTTACAGAAATTATTTTTTTACTGTAAAAAAAACAAAAACCTTTTATTAAAACTTTCTCATGCAAAACTAAAAGAAGGGAAGAAAATTAAAAGATTATCTTAAATGTTGCAAGTGACCTGCAAATTGCTTGGCTTTTAGAGACTTTATTCTGTTAAAAGTTACTGAGACAACCTAAGTGGTTCATTGCTGTGCTGCTCAAAGCACCCAAAGCATGATCCATGGACCAGCTAAATCATCAGCAATACCTGGAGCAGGTTGGAAATGCAGAATCTCAAGCCCTATCCCGGTCTGTTGGATCAAAATGTGCACTTTAACAAGATCCCTGATGATTTAACAAGATCCTCCCATTCATGCTAAGTTTGAGAAACAATTTTTAGTACATGGTGTCAGACAGAGTGGAGACTTTTTTTTTTTTTTCAAATGAAAACATGTTCTATAGTATCACATGAACTTCCATGACCTTTGTACTGTTTGAAGAGGCTATAAAAATCAGGACTGCGATGGCATTGGATGTTGCCTACTAATTGTAAAACCTTAATGAGCTAAAACGATGTTCACATATTACTTTGTGAAAGCTGATTTCCCCAAAGCACCTTTGCTTTACCTCTTTAAGTCTGTAGTATAATCTGTAAAGTAGTAGAGATAGGAATTATTGTATCTGCTCTACTGAGGCTTAGGAAGGTGTGTGACCTCAAAGTCACAATGCCCCCGAGTTTGGTGATCTTGTCACAGTGCATGTTGCCTCATAACTCAGATAATTGTGGCGAGAAGACAAATAGTCAAAAGGTGGAAAACCAATTCCTGTTTCGTGAATGGAATTTTAGTAAAGTATGAATAATCTGAATTAAAACTGCACCCATATCTTTTCATACTGGTTGGTGTGTAGATTCAAAATATTAGCTGGAATTTAATTTCTTCCTTTATTTTTCTTGCCCTACTTACAGGTAGCAGAACTACCAAAAGTAGAAAGCTAAATAAATAA
>KE777796.1:10475-23812 GCA_000465285.1 Eidolon helvum
CAGTCTGTAGTGATTTTTTTGTATTCCAAGAAAAACTCTCTTTCTTGAATGCTTTGGAATGCCAGTAACATTTCAAATGGTTTTAATTTTTTTTTGCAATATTTAGTGGTAATGGCACATATCATTTTGTTTGAATTGTCAAAATTAGTTGTGAGATCTACATCAACAAATCTATGAATATACTTATTTCTCATAAAAATCTTCTCCCCACCATGCAGATTTGTATGTTTCAGTAAATGAAAAAAATATATTGGAGGAAAGAAGCTACTTCCCTCAATCCTAGGATTTTGTAAAGTTCTAGTAATGTTAAGTGTATCACTCATTGAACAAATAGATTTTTTTTCCTAAAGAATTATGTGAAACATTACAAAAATGTCACTGCCCTTGAGGAAGTCTGCTGAAAGAGTAAAACTTATAGTGGATGGTGGATGAAGTAAAAAAGTTATCAAGAATAATGATGGAGCAATAAGTAATCACAGGAGTAAGTAATATGTTTACTTTTGATATCTATTCAGGGACAGAGAATCAATTGAAATTTTGTTAAGTCATACAGGACTCAGGATCTCAGTAGAATATCACTTTTAGGGAAGACTTATGTCCTCAGGGATGCGTGTGCTTCTGCCCCGTTTTTTGTCGCGATAGTAGTCACTCTTTTTTAGGGGCCTCAGAAAATATTTTTATGCCTTATTTTGTCACAAAACTGGAATTTTCTATCTGCAAGTGATCTTAGAGTTTTCTAGTCTTAAATCCGCATTTTCATAAGAAGAGGAAACATAATCACCCAGAGAACCTGTGTTCATCCCATGTCACAAAGCAAACTATCACTGAGCAAGTGCCATAATTTCCACTCCAGTAAGTTTCCCTCTTTAGTGCACTGCTTTCTTAGTATTACTGGTGTTGTGTTTTAATTGGCAACATAGTCTAGCAAAATCTTTCACAGCACATTTCTGCTCATCTAAAATAATGTAGATGGGAGGTTGACTGGTCAGGAGACCAGACGGATCCAATGGATTGATCTCTGGGTCCCATTATGATGAAGGAGGGTTGATCTACAGGTATGAGTAACACCAGGAATCTGAAGATTTGTTTCCAGGATTCATAGGGAGTAGAGCTTTCTAAAAGTGAGGGAATCTGAAGGTGAGAAGTTTGTTCTCAATGCAGGTTAATGAATATATCTGATATACTGTGTAGTATTTTAGAATCTGTGAGAAATGTGCCACAGATTTTACCAAATTTGTCTCATGAAAAATTACCTGTAACTCATTTACTTTCCAAATCCGGTGTACATCTGTGTTTATGTGTATGTGTATGTGTATTTAAACAACTGAGTTAGGAGTTCAGGTTGTATATCTGTTCATCCATTAATTTATTTAACAAATTTATTAAGAGTGTCTCCTGTATTTTAAGCACTCTGCTACGGATTGGAGATACAGTTTGTAAGAAGAGAGACAAAGTCCCTGCTGCCAGTGGACTTACAGTAAAGAGGGACAGATAATCAATACATGAGTAAACAAAGAAAACACCAAATAGTAATAAGAGCCCCCAAAAGACTAAAACAGAATGATGTGGGGTTTTTTAGGCTGGTATTTTAATGGTGAGCTATATCATATCAGATTGTATGAGAAGACCTATGTGAGGAGATGGTATTTAAGTAATGGGAAGGAGACAACCATCCCACAAATTCAGGAGAGACTTCTAAGCAGGAGGAGGAACACATGCAAAGGCCCTAATGTGGGAATGGGCTTGGGGTGTCTGAGTGCCAGATAATAGACAAGTGTGGTTGGAGAGTAGTAGATAAGGATGGAGGATGGAGTCAGATAAAGTTGGAGAGGTGGTAGGGGCTAAATTACAGAGGGCTTTGTAGGCCCCGCAAGGAATTCTAACAGAGCAGAGTTCAGATCTCTACTACGCACTAGCTGTGTGACTGTAGATAAGTTTCTTAACTTTTGTGAGCTTCAAGTTTTATTTGTAAATTGGGGATAATTATTGCTTTGCCAGGGTTGTTTATAAGAATTAGGATAGCAAATATAAAATGAATTAGTACAGTGATTGGCAGAGAATATGCTCAAGAAATTGGATGTTGATGATGGTGATAAGACAGGAAATATCCATTGTATACTTAACTATGTATGTGTCAAGCATAGTGCTGGACACTTTACATTGATTTAAACCCTCAAAACAATTCTATTAGACCTAATGAAACTCACAGAAATTGTTACTTGTACAGTGGAACAGTCCTAAGTAGTAGATACTGGATTCAAAATCAAATCTCCATGATTCCAAAGTCAGTTTCCTCTCACTATATTAAAGGACTAAACCAACTATAATATATCAGTTCTTTTAGCATGTAAATGCAATTTGTGACTAAACACACTTTTAGAGATGAAATCAATCTTTGACATTACATGAATACCTCTTGCCAGATAGGAATTTTAATGCATGTTCACATTCCGCTCAAGGCTTAGGATAATGTCTTGTTCCTCCTAGAAACTCTTATATTCTTTGACTAAGCAGATCTGCATAATCACATGTCACAACTATTGAAGAAACCTAAGGAATCTTCAGGTTTTTTGTTATTTTGAGATTCCTTATTTTTTTCCCCAAAGGCACACATCATATACCAGCCTCTTCTTTTGAAAGTGTTTCATCCTTAACTGTACTAGCTGGAAATGTCAAAATAGTGCATTAACCTTCTGAGCTCCAGATGTCTGATTTTTTTTTTGTTATTTTGTTTTGTCTTGTTTTGTTTAAATGAAGGTAGAAATGACGACAGAGCCCTCTGATTGATGTCAGATTTGGATACTATAAATTGTTGTGTTTGTAGTGTAAATATGCACTTAAAAATCACAAATTGAACTTTTTATTCTTTGCTTTAGAAAACCTACACTGAACATGTTTGATAAGTTGAAAGGCTTATTCATTTTGTGAGCAAGTTTATAAAGATATTACTGATTATCTTAACTTGAAAATATTTAACATCGACGTTTTATGTTGGGTAGAAGAAGGAAATGAAGCCTTAGAGGTGTGTGTGTGTGTGTGTGTGTGTGTGTGTGTGTGTGTGTGTGTGTGTGGTAGTGTTATATTTGTGTGTGTGTTGAAGTGTTATATTAATTTTTTCTTTGAGATGTAAATGACAGGCTAACAATAATAAACCATCAAATGTGACCATGAAGTTATGTTATATTTAGAATAACTATTTTGATGAAACAGGAATGCATGGTTTCTTATGTTCAAATTCACAACTTAGGTCTTTAGAGGTATGAATGTTACCAGCAGAAACAGTGAATAATCTCTGGAAGTAATGCCATCATATTGGGTATTATTATACTGCTGCTTCTATTGGCATCACCTCTAACTGCAACAGTAGATATATATCCCCATGAGACAGAACATTGTTTAAACTTTTATTTAAAACTCTATGAAGAATACATGCTCAAGTACTTCCTCAGTATTCTTATCAGGTTGTTCTTTCAAGTTAGGCTAGGGCTTCGAGCAAGTGGTATTTTGTGATATTTGGGAACTAGAATTGGTTCTCATGCCACATGGATGAATTATTTATCACAAAAAAGTTTGAATAACCTATAAATCCATCACTGCTGTAGAAATTACAAATGTTTGACTTTGTTAGGTAAAAATCAGTTTATTGAAATGAAACCAAAAAGAACAACTTCCATGTAATTTTAGAGTTACATATACTAACCTAAACAAATCATTCCTTTCTTTTTAAATTTTGTTTTATTATTAGTTTTAAGTACACAGTACATTGATTATACATTTATGTAGTTTGTAAAATGATTCCCCCAATTGTTCTTTCTCTCCTCTGGCTCTCCACCTAGTCATTACATAAATGCTAAGTGTATTCCCTATGCTGTGCTCCCCATCCCCATGACTACCTATCAATGACTAATTTGTACTTCCTTAACCTTTCACCCCATTCTCTCAGCCCCCTCCCGCCAAACCTCCTGCCTTCTGGCTGTCACCAGATTCTCCTCTATATTTGTGAGTCTGTTTTTGATCAGTTTGTTCCTTGTGTTCCTTAGATTCTGCATATAAGTGAAATCATATGGTATTTTTTTGTCTGACTTATTTCACCCCCCCCCCCCCCCTCTAGGTCCATCTGTATTGTTGCCTATGGTAGGATTTTACTTTTTTTAAATGGCTGAGTAATATTCCATTGAATATATAAACCATAACTTCTTTATCCAATCATTTGTTGAAAATCATGTACTTCTATGAAAATCATATACTTATATACTTCTGTTATGACACCACATTATTAATAACAGTCTGCTTATTGTCCCTCATTCCCACCCCAAAGAGTAAGCTCTTTGATGACAAGGGTATGTCCTGACTTATCTCTGTACTCCCAGTTCCTAGAACCTCATGGGAACTCAATAAATGTTGAGTGGGAATATTCTAATAGAAAAGGGACACCATATGCACAGTAAGAGATAGATGCCTTGTCTCTGCAGTATTTTGTGAAAAAAAGTGGAAACCTGACTAATCTGTCAGTGTGCAGAGAATATGGCAATTAAAATTTTATACTTGAAAAAAGAAAAACTTCGGCTTTAGTATATAAAAAGTGGCATATTCTGAATCATAGGTTCTAAAGGGCAGGACCTTTGAGATCATCTAGCTCAGTGGGCTTAAAATTTTATTCAACACCAAAGCATCTTTTCCATAAGAAACCATATGTGGAATAGGAATATATAAAACAGATAGACATGCAAATGTCTTTCTTACTGGGGAAGGAGAGGATCTGGAGACCCCCTCGATGAGCCATCTTTTTTGCCCGTTCCTTCCTCAGCCTCCAAAGGAGCCCTGAAAACACCTTAAGAAACTCTCTAGACCTTAGAATACCATTTGAAAATAATGACCTAATCTACCTAAGATAGAAGTCCTTTACTGAACTCAGAAAGATACGCAGCCCACCTTAGCACCACCTGAATAACTTGACCAGAAACTAATAATTTCATAACACCAGCATTTCTTTCACTAGACAATTTTTAAAGAAAGTATTCATTAATTTAATGATGAAATAATATATAATGGCAGCAGACATTGAGTGTTAATATTTTATACCAGGCATTTTATTTTCCCTAGATTCTTGTTTCATCCGTACAATCCTGAGGATACTTTATTATTGCCATTTTGCAGATAAGTAACCTGAGGTCTAGTAGGTCAAGTGAAAACTTGACTAAATTCACACTGTTGAGAGTTAAGGAATATTTCTGAAATTTTTTGTCCACTTTTCCTCTTTTTGTTATAATCCTACTTTGGGAACAAATTGTGTCTCCTTGAAGATAGTTTTGTACTGTCTTCAGAAAGGAACTATTTTAAGTTCCTGCCTCTTTCTGAAAATTATTTGCTAGTTATAGTCTCAGATAAGTCACGACTTCTCCATTGTTCAATTTTCACAACTTCAAAAGAGAAAAATAGTTTTAGTAATATCTTCCCCTGTTGGTTAGATTCCGATAAAGGGATGTATAGGAAAAGTTGTGAAAGGTATTTGTGCGATAGAAATGTAAGGCATTTTTATTATCTAAATCTATGACTCTCATTCAGTGCTAAAGACACTCGTCCATTTATTTACATGTCAATTAATCACAGATCTTTTACTTTTTCCTTGTTTTCCTATACTTTGGATATTTTACTGTTGATAAACTATTGAGGTAGGTAGGCAAGGAATTGAATAAAATTCAGTGTGTTCATTTTGGCTGATAGTACTTATTAAAATGTTTAGAACACTAGGGGTTCGAAAATAATGGGGTAATTTTTTGTTTTGTGGAAGGAATTTTGCTTTATTTCATTTACAATTCATAGCTTCATTACCTACTTAAAACGTAATTTCTATCTAGGCTGTAGGAAATGTTTATAATCTACAAAAGTATTATTAAACTGGCTTTGTTACAGGGTCTAAAGTTACTCTTAGAATTGGATCTTAGAGATGGTAAAGCAGGGAAGGAAAACATTACATTGAAATGTTTTTATTGTCTTTGGCCAACATAACAAATCCTGAAAAGTTTTTGCTATTGTTTTTATGTTTCAAGGGTACAGTGAATAAATTGGGTATGCCAGATATTTTGGTTATCTTATTGGACATTGTCATCGATCAAATTCTGCCCATTTTCCTAAGTAGTTATTTGCATAGATGTGATTTCTCTATTTAAAATAGTAGCATGTTGTTTCTCCCTTCCTAGGGCAGTGAATAGAATAAATGTGGTGTGATTATAAAATAGCAGAAACAGGCTACCGTAAGGGTCCTTAACTTGTTTTGTGCCATGGGACCGTTTGGCAGTGAACCTATGGGCACTTTTTCAGAATCATGTTTTTAAATGTAAAACATAAAATACATAGGTTTAAAAATAAAGCCAATTATATTAAAATCTACTTATTAAATTATTTCTAAAAATTTGACACATTCCAGAGAAATAGAAACTTATGTTCACACAAAAACATGTCCACAGTGTTTGTAATAGTTTTTTTCATAAAGTACAAAAATGGGGAAAAAAAACATAAATGTCCTAAATGGGCGAATGGTTAAAAAATTGTAGTATATCCATATCATAGCATGCCACTCAGCAAAAAACAGGAACAAACTAGTGATACGTGCAATAACATGTATGAGTCTCTAGGGCATTATGCTGAGTGAAAAAAAGCCATGCCAAAAGGTTACTACTGCATTATTTCCAGCATATGACATTCTTGAAAAGACAAAATTTATAGAAATGTAGAATAGATTAGTGGTTGCCAGGGTTGGAGGGTTGTGAGAGGGATTTGAGTGTGGTTTTGACAGGGCAACATGAGAGATCTTTGCAGCAATGGAACTATTCTGTATCTTAATTTTGTTGGTTGGTTACATGAATCTACATGTGATCAAACTGCAGAGAACTAAATACACCACCCCACACACATAGACAAACAAGTGCAAGTAAAACTAAGGAACTCTGAATAAAACAAGTGGGATTTCTCACTGTCAGTATCTCAGTTATGATATTGTAATATAGTTTTGCAAGATGTTACCATTGAGGGAAACAAAGGATTTCTCTGCATTTTTCTTACAGCTGCATGTGTATTTACAATGATCTCAAAATAGAAAGTTTAATTAAAAATCGAGGCATAGTAATATGCATCTTTACAATATTTTGTTAAATAACAAGACAAAGTGGCAGGTCTCTATATATAACTAGGGTAATTTTGAAGAAATGGTGAGCAAAAGTGACATTTTAAGAAACTAACACAAACATGGGGTATGTGGTGTGATAGGAAAATATCTGTGACTTCTGTGTGTCACAGTAACCAAGTCGAAGGTGCTGCTTATACTGTGAGCTGTTGTCTACGTTCATAATGGAAATAGATGCTGAATTTGAGTTAGCGGCTACTGAAAACAAAGATGTTATTTTTCCCCTTCCAAGTTTATATACTTCCTGAATTGGAACCCAGGGTTAAGAACCCCTGGGTTACTTTCTATCTGTTTACATTTCATTACCTAATATATCTCAAGGGCATTCGTCAAATAAAATATAAACATAATGCTTAAGCTTTCTTTTATCAAGTACTGAGGGTGATGATAAGGACTCATAAAAAATGCTAGTAGTCCCACTTTGTAGTTTTCAAGATTTACTTGGTTTTATTCACCTATATGCACACTGTCCACCATAATTACTAAGTACTAGTTTTAAAAGGCAAATATGGATAGACCACACATTTATTGTGTTTGATATGAAAGAGAAACACATCAGACTGATTGCTTATTATACAGATTGACTAATTTTGAATATCATTAAATATTTTAATTAGCTTTCTTAGCAAATCATTTAATAGTGGTTTAGCTTTTTGTTATTGATGTGTCTGAGAGTGTTAGATCAAATGAAATTGTTCTACAAGAATGTTTTATAAGAAGTGAAGTTCAGTGTTTTGGGATCAACATTCCACTTATTAAAATGTCATTACCCTTTTGTCTCAGTTATTGTTAAAATTAAAAGTTATTATGTGTTTAATTGAGTAATTATTTGATGTTATTATGAAGTATTTTCCTCCATACTTTATAAATTAAACGTGTTTCACAACAAGAAATAATAGGGCCACAGAATTTAAATGCATGTTTAGAGTTTCTTTGTGCACTTGGCATTGCTAGCATAACATGTGCTCAAAGAATAATTTAAGTATTTGTTCTGTGATGATTTTAGAGTCTATAATTTGAGAGTGAAATGCTTAATCTGACATTTGATATATAGAAGCTTCAGTAAGTATACTATAAATGATTTCTCATGGAAAGTCTTATACTTTTCTTTAAACTTTTTAGCTAATCATATTTAAATAAACTTTGTCAAATCCTTTTGGAACAAATGGTATGTATAATCTGAAGAATTATGATGCATCTACATTGCTGTAAAAAAGCTTTTTTTCTGTTCTAGAATTTAAGATATATTCTCTTATTTTACATATGACTTTCAGCCTCTGAAAAGGTGTTACAAATGTGTCCTACAATGGGAAATGACACTATATGGAGTTATCTCAGGGTGATAATTTTCTGTGTAGGTTTTTATCTTACAGACTGTGAACAGATAATAAGTAGTATCTTTTATGGTACATTTTTTCATACAAGTTAAAGAATTTTCACTGCAAATTACATATGTAATTATTTGAAATCTTGTTGTAATACATTTATTTTAATATACATTTTGTATTTTTGGATAAATGAATTGAATTACTTTAATAATCTCCCTTTATGAGATGTTTTTTTTCTAACTGGAGAGGAGCCCTTTAAAGTTTAGCATTCAGAATTGCATAGCCCACCAAAGGTATTGCTATTAGAATAAATAGGTAGATTGACTTGGATCAGGCACTTGTTTTGTGTATCCTTTTCCTACAGGAACTCAAGGAACTAATGATAAGGAAAATGGCTTTTTGATATCCTATGCTTTTGAAGTTTAAGGAGCCTCTCAACAATACTGTGAACCTTTGTAGATATAATTCCAAATTTGTTAATCTCTGACATTACTTTTTTAGAGAAGTGCAATGATAGATAAGAAATTCACCTGATTAAAGTAGCCAAAGAAACCTGATTATATTAGGGTTTCAGATCATGATCAATAATAGTAACAATGTAACTGTTTCACAACAATAATATTGTCCTTCCTATTTGAAGATGACACCACTGATAGTAATTGCTATTTGTCTGCATGCTGTAGTTTAAAAGACCTGTGTACAATCAGTATGTTCTTCCTAGTGTCTGCTGCCAGATACCTTTACAGCCTTTCCTCAAATTATAAGTAAATCTGTATTTACATTAAAGAATGACAGAGCATGCTCAGACATAAAATCAGAAGTTAAGTGGTATCTCTACTGCAAAAATGTAAAATACTCCTTTTAGAATACTGCTTGTCTGGTTTTGATATTAACATTTTATATCAGGGTAAGAGATGTGATTATTAAACTGATCCAAAGTATCTTTTGGTTCTTTGTGTAGTGTCTTAGAATAATACAAGTATAGTCACACTGACAAGTGTCTCCATCCTAATGATTTTCAAACTAAGGAATGGCTTCAAATTAGGAAAGCTTTTTGTTCACCCAGCTTTGGAGTAGCATGATGTATGCTAATTGCTAACTTCGTCTGCATTATTTTTTAAAGATCAAATGGGCACAGTGGTAATTTTCATTAATCTCATACAGAGCCGCTAATTAAAATGTCGATTGTTATCCATCCATTATCTAGTTGTTTCCTTTATTCAGTATCAGAACAGGATGTTAAAAATAAGCCGTTCTTGTATTACAGCCTTATTATATACAGTGAGAATTAGTTTAATCTATTGCACCGTTTTGTTTTTTGGTGATTTTTGAAATACTATTTTGTACCATATTGATTATGCTGAAGCTACTTTGACATTTTGTTTTAGAGACTTTGGAACTAAACACTTGTTGCTTTAATTTTTTATTCAATATTGGGAAAAAGTGACATATAGTGGGGGAAAAAAGAAGCAATCTAAGAACTAGAACATTAGTGTTTTATTCTCACAACCTCACTAATGATGTGAACTTGGGTAATCACCTCGATTTTCTGTTTCTGTAAGGAGGATATTAAAAAAGCTGATCTTTAAGGGCCAGTCTAGCCTTTATATGCTATCATGTTTTCATAATTTTCAAATATGAACTTAAGTTAAAACCCCAAAGTCCTTCTAAACTTGATAGAAGGCATTTATTATATAAGGCTATATATTTTCTGTCCTGCTTCATTAGCTTGTTTATTTCCACTCATTATAACCACAGAGTATCCTAAATTACACAATTTAAACTTGTTTCTAAGATTTGGGTGAGGGGTGAGTCCTAAGGTGGTGGACTGGCCCAAATGTTCATAAAGAGTGTTTCAGCCATGATCACAAGGAAGAAGGGAACTAACATTTTCTGAGAAGCTTGCTCTGTGAGACAACACATATGAAAATGCCTATTTTAGGTACTTTATATGCATTGTCTTACTTAATCCTGATAATAAACACGTGGGGTGGGTGTTTATTACCCCTTTATCATAGATGAACAAATAGGTTCATAGAGATTAGTTCAATAGCCTGCTCCAAGATTACCTGGAAGGTAAGCGAGGAGGCCATGATTCAAACCCAGTGGCAGTTTGAGCTGTCCCCAGCATGCTATCATACACTGTCTCAATTTACTTGTTCTATACTAACCAGCATTTCTGAATATATTGCAATAGAACACCTCAGAACTGTAATATTTTGAAGTGAAAGGAATTTTGAAGCTTCAGCATGTTGAAACTCATTAGTCATTCACCCATTTATCATCCAGCCATTCAAGAAATATGTATTGAGTACTTACTGTGTGCTAAGAACAGTGTTAAGATCTGGAGATACAGTGGCGAACAGGGTAGGCGAGATTTCTGCCTCATAGAGCTTATGTTTTAATGAGGAAGACAGAGTAAACAAAGCGCTAAACTTATATAAAGCTAATACTATAAGTGAGGATTAAAACAGTGTTGTGATGATAATTGGTGTGGAGGGGAGAAGACTGTTGGGCTGAAACTTAAATGATGAGAGCCACCAACGGCGAGGTCAGGGGTCAGAGTCTTCTAGGAAGAGAAAACAGCAAATACAAAGGTCATTCTACAGGAATAAGCTTCATAAATAAGCCTCCAGGGGAGGCTCAGTAGGGCCTTGTTATCCATTAATTAAGAAAAAATGTTTGAGGATCATATGAAAGTGGTATGTGGCGGTAAACTTGCCCAGTTTTATGCTATAAATGTTTACTCGCTCTTATTCTTTGTGGGTTTGTAGCCTTAAGAGATGGATTAAAAAGTTATAGACATGTGGAAATGATTTCATGGTGATGATTTTATTTACTGTGCCATATATATGGTGATATATCCAGTAGATTTTTTGAACATCTACTGTATATTCTAACAAAGCAAGAAAAATCAGGTCAGTGGCCAATACATAAAATTTGGGAACTAAAAGTATGAAATTGTATTCCTTGTTCTGTAATTGTTACGGACAGATTCAGTAACAGCACACTTTTGTTGAGAGTCACCAAATGCATTCACTGTGTTAGGTACTTGGCATATGTGGACTTCCATTCTAGAAAAGAGACAGACACAAATAATGACCTCTTCCCTAATGTCTGACTTGCTGTAGGAGTGATAGTGCCACAGTGCTATAAGGGAATAGTTCTACATAAGACTTTGTCAGACTTTAAACGTTGACTATTTGATGGAATTTATAAAAATTCAGACATTAAGAATGATTGACAATTTTTATATTGAGAAGGCATTCTCAACCAAAAGCCAAAGAGTATGAAACCCTAGGGAATCCATTTCTCATTATTAACACATTGTTGTTGTTGTTGTTGTTGTTTTAATAATTCTGTATCCTCTAATGATGACTTCTACTAAATGGGAAAAAAAAATTGCCTTCCTTATTTTAGGTTAGGTACTTAGCAGAAACTGAGTGTAATTTGTTTGAATTTAGAAAATGGGACTCAAGCTAGAGTTTTGATTCAGTGGGATATGTCTGTAATATAGGAAAGGGACGGTTATGATTATGTGTGTCTAGAATGTGAAACTTTGAGTTATTAGTACAATGAATGTATTGATGTTTTCCTCCCAGCCTTTACTCCAAACTACTTACATAGTTATAGCAAGGTGATGAAGTTAAAGAGCCGTGATGAGATGAGTTCTAGAAATAACCCCACATATATTTGAAATTAAGCTAAAAACTAGTCACTATCAGATAAATGCATCTAATGACTTTTTAAAGATTAACCTACAACACGAGAGTAACAAAGTTAGAAAATAATAGTTGATAATTGGTGAATCTTTTAGACTAATTGTTTAAACTAACATGCTATTTGGAGACTATATTGTTTTACATTTTAATAACTGTTTTCACTTGTTTTTTGATAGGATGGAACTCTGATTTATTTCAGTAGGTTTGGGTAATGTTTTATAGTAAATTTTGTTCACTGTATTTTGAGGAACAGAACATAAATAGCTAGGAAAATTAATAAGATGATTTATAAATGTTTATCCTGTGGGTTAAGGAGGACCAGCAAATGTTAATCCTAATGCCTGGATTGTAAATTTAAGCATTCCTGTCAGTGATACTTTTTGCAACTCAAGCCCATATTCTATTCAGGTCATGAGCACCAGCAGTGTAATTTTCTTTTAAATGAGGCTGAGGGGAGTGTTGAGATATATACAACATGATTTTACCACATCAGTTCTATGACCACAAATTTTTAAGTGCCTAGCACTCTGCACACATTTTTAAATACTAAAATATTTGCACAGTTTATGCCTTATTTTATCTTAAAAGTTTTTTTTTAAATCTGTTGTCTTAAATGATATCTTTTTTTTTTTCTTTTTAATATAGGGAGGGCTGAAAAACAGCAAACATGAATGCACCTTGTCTTCCCAAGAACATGTTCATGAATTACGATCTGGTATTTCAGATGAGAAGCTTCTTAACTGCCTAGAATCGCTGAGGGTTTCTTTAACCAGCAATCCTGTCAGGTAGGTGACTCTTATAGTTTTGGTATAATTCATATAACCTGTACTGTATATAATTGTTGGAAATATAATCAGTCACGTCATTTGAACCTCAGGATTTTATTATGAGAAGGCTGATGTTAGCTAATAAAACAGTCTGATTATGAGGTTGTAAGAAATATAGTTAACCTGAACTCTAATAATGTGCAGTTTCAAAAACACAAATATTACTTGGATGTCAATTCCTCTTTGATTATATAAACATGGATCCAGACGTTAATTATGCATATTTACATGGAAATCTGTGTACTCATATAATGATTATATATTTATTTGGAAAACA